>LOEQ01007641.1:32072-56348 GCA_001685075.1 Bramus lutescens | reverse complement strand
ACATGGAAGCTTCTTTTCAGGTGGAAGAACAGCAACCTTTATTTTGCCCAGCAAGCTTTTATACCTCTACTCCTTCTGTGGAGACCCACCAGCCAGAAAGAAAATTACAGACCACAAGGAAGTTCCGCTGTCAGTCGGGGGAGTGAGGGCAGCTGGATCACAACAGTGTACCAAACCAATGAGACAATAAATGAAGGACGAACAACATGCTCTCATGGAACTCGCCTTCCGTGTGCTGTTTGTAGCACTTGTTGGAGCTCTTTTTACAGACAATAAACCAAGACACGCAGAAGTGTTATGGTTTAGGCCAAGGTCCAACCCAAGGAGGTGTATTTCAGTACCCAGGCTTTTCCTTGAATGTGTTGTTATACTTCGAGTGAATGTATAGGTTTGTAAGAAGTTGAGTGGCCATTTCAGTCCTTTAGGAAAAGCAGCGGGTGGCTTTCCAGCCGCAACAGAGTAGTGTAGGGTGAGTCAGAGCAAGTTTGATCCAGTACTGGTCTGCATCCTCAGGTTATTGCCAAGGGCTTTGCATTATCCTGTTGTGTACCCATGTTTTCAAGCTGTTACTGTCAGCCCACCCATTGCTCCTACCACTTGTCAACCCTGTTCCCAGAGACCCAGTTTGCTCCTGCTAGCTCAATGCCACACGCAGGTCAAGAGGCCTCTTTGAGCCTCAGTTTCTCTCTCTGGAAAATGGAGATAATTGCCCACTTTTCACTTGTGAGGAGAAATTGGGATAAGGTGTCAGAGGTCTGGAAGAGTCAGCAAATGGTCATCTGACATGACTGCTGTTGTCCCCTCTCTTCATAGATGTCTGTGCTGAGATCTTGTTTACTGCCTGAGCAAAGAGTCGTGTGACTCTGATTTACCAAACCTGGCTCCTGGAGCTCAGTGGGCTGGTGCTCCTGGAACAGGGGAGGGTGCTCTTCTACTGCACTCACAATCAGGAAGTGGAGAAGAGTGAGTGCTCCTGGGACAGGGGAGGGTGTTCCTGCACTGCACTCACAATCAGGAAGTGGAGAAGAATGAGTGCTCCTGGGACAGGGGAGGGTGCTCCTGCACTGTACTCACAATCAGGAAGTGGAGAAGAGTAAGTGCTCCTGCAATACATTCACAATCAGGAAGTGGAGAAGAGTAAGTGCTNTCCTGCACTGCACTCACAATCAGGAAGTGGAGAAGAATGAGTGCTCCTGGGACAGGGGAGGGTGCTCCTGCACTGTACTCACAATCAGGAAGTGGAGAAGAGTAAGTGCTCCTGCAATACATTCACAATCAGGAAGTGGAGAAGAGTAAGTGCTTCTGGGACAGGGGAGGGTGCTCCTGCACTGCACTCACAATCAGGAAGTTGAGAAGAGTAAGTGCTCCTGGGACAGGGAAGGGTGCTACTTGCATTGCATTCACAATCAAGAAGTGGAGAAGAATGAGTGTTCCTGGGACAGGGGAGGGTGCTCCTGCAATGCACTCACAATCAGGAAGTGGAGAAGAGTGAGTGCTGCTGGGACAGGGGAGGGTGCTCCTGCAATGCACTCACAATCAAGAAGTGGAGAAGAGTGAGTGCTCCTGGGACAGGGGAGGGTGCTCCTGCACTGCACTCACAATCAGGAAGTTGAGAAGAGTGAGTGCTCCTGGGACAGGGGAGGGTGCTCCCCCTGCACTCACAATCAGGAAGTGGTGCTCAGCTAGCTTTATGCTCTCCCTTCAGCTGGGGACTCCAGACAGGGAGTGACACCACCCACATTCAGGGTGCATCTTTCTTTTTCAACTCAACTTTTCTGGAAACACCCTCAGAAGCTGGCCCAGAGATGTTTCCGTGGCGCTCTTTCCCTGTCAAGTTAAAAAACAAGATTAACTATCACAAAAGCCCCTCTGCCTGCCCCTCAGCACAGTTGATATGAGAGTGGGTTCCCAATGAGAACGGAGTAGGCACCTATTGTATACAAGTGGCAGCTGCTTCTGTGTTAGTTTGACCAACTGTTGAGATAGAGTGGTACAGACCCAAGGTAACCATAGCAGGTTCTTTAGCAGGATCCAGAAATTCAGATTTTAATGTAAAAAACCCTAGTTTTTAAATATTTGCTATGAATTACACTTTTGTAACAGTGAGCAATCTAAGCCCAGTCTGGCAGCAGGCTGTGTTCAGGCTGCCAGCCAGCAGCCTCCAACTGAAGCTCATGGAGTGGACGACTGCATCTTGACTGTGACAGCTGTCATGAACTTGTTTCTTAAGGCACTGGTTCAACAAATGTTTACCGACCACCTGCTATGTGCTGGGCATTGCGCTAAATGCTAGTGATACAGCTATAATCAAAAGCAGGTCACAGGGCTGCAGAGATGACTCCATAGTTCTTAGCACCCATATGGAGGCTCACATCTATCTGTAACTCCAGTTCCAGGGATCTGATACCTTCCTCTGACCTTCATGGGCACGGGGCATGCTTATGGTACTTATATGCATAACACATACACACATGCATACAAGCAAACACTTACATAAAGTAAAGACAAATTTATCTTCAAAAACAGGTTTAAAAATCCGTGTTGAGCCGGGCAGTGGTGCACATGCCTTTAATCCCAGCACTGGGGAGGCAGAGGCAGACTGATCTCTGTGAGTTCGAGGCCAGCCTGGTGTACAAGAGCTAGTTCTAGGACAGGTTCCAAAACTACAGAAAAACCCTGTCTCGAAAAACAAAAACAAAACAAACAAACACACAAAACAAAACAGAACAAAAAGTAAAATCCATGTTGCAGCCTGATGGTGGTACACACCTTTAATCCCAGTACTTGGGAGGCAAAGGCAGGTGGATCTCTGAGTTCCAAGGCCAGCCTGGTCTACAGAATGAGTTCCAGGATGGCCATGGATACATAAAGAAATCCTGTCTTGAAAAAACAAACAAACAAGAAGAAACAAACAAAAGAGCCCACATTGCCCATTCGGAGCCATTCCATGGCTCTGGATCTTTACAGCAGTAGCTTTACGATTTTCTATCTTCTTTCGAAGATTTCAAGTGAGCAGCTCAGCCTCATCCACAGAGCCCAGTTGCGTCAACAGGCAGCCACTGAGCAAGGGTCAGGCTCTGAGTCACCGGCACCATACAGCATAGTGTCTCCATCTCACTTTGCATTGAAGAGTTCAGATTCGCGCAAGGGTGGTTGTAAAAACGCCCCGTGATACTTAATATGAGCAAAATTTATTATTTTAGTGGGGGACAAGTGCGAGGTTTGCTTTGCCACTTTAAACCTACAAGTGGAGGGGTTGGTTCACAGAGCTTATCTCCCACTTGCTTGGTACTATCCCTGTGGCCCTGCCCCACCCTCCTGTAGGATTCTGGGCTGCCCCAGGCCTGCGCCCTCTGCTTTGTGGCTGTTTCATTTCCTGCATTTACCAGCCCATCCTAAGACCATATTAGGAGAGCACAGAACAGCCTTGACCCCCGCCATGGGCAAGGAGGGTGATAGGTTATAGAAAGATGCTCCGGCAGAGGATGCAGTGGTGTTGATTTCAAGACCCTTGGGAGAGGTATTAAGTAGCAATATGAAGACCTAATGCCACCTGCAGTGCTTACCCATGGTCTCGGGAGAATTCAGAGGTTACAGTGGAAGAAACTCTCAGAAATGTTGCCCAGTGCTCTGGTCCAGAGATGGTGCCCCCTGGCTGGTGTTTGATTAAAACTGGTTGGGAAACCCCCATCAAGCTAAGTTACTTCCTCACTGTGTTTTCCTGACCACTGACTCAGGTTCTCTTTTGCTCAGAGCTCTGGTCTTGATCAGTGGCCTTTCCGGGGTCATGCTGTGGCCTGGTTCACGGTATATTTGTAGAATGTCCCAATGTGTTTTAAGATCTGAAATCCGAAAGACCCCCACTTGATACAGGATTGAAGACATCCATGGACACTGTAGTCAGAGAGTTACTGAAGTCTGAGGTCTCTTAGACAGTTTTCTCTTGTCTGTCTCTTGTTCTTTGTTTGGCAAACATCTGCTCTCCTGGGTTTCCCACACAGCTAGGGGGGCTCATATTCCAAACATCCTCTCTCGTTGAAAAACTTGTCTGCCTCATAGAGGAATTCCACCTTGGAGGTCACTCTGGTCTGGTCTTGCCCAGAGGAGGGGGAAAAAAGATACCCAGCCTGCTTCTGCTGCCCTGAGGTCCAGGCTCTGGGAAGCTGATTCTTCAGGGTGGAGTCTTGTAAACCCATTGGCCTGGTTGTACCACAGTCATCTGCCACCAGGTGGCTCACTTTTCCAGCCCCTCCTCAGTTTGGGTTGTTAGGCAACTCCTTCAGTGCCTTCCAGGAAGCCTCCAAGCCCTGGAGAAGACTCCTCAGCTCCTTCCAGACTCCAGAGTCCAGATGTAGGTGTGCCCATGGAGAGGTCAGAGGCCCATGTCAGGTCTCTTCTTCAGTGGTTTGCCACATTGTTTTTTGAAACAGGGTATCTCATTAAACCTGAAGCTCACTGGTTTTGGCTAGACTGGCCGAGCTGAAAGCCTCAGGGATCCTCCCGTCTCTGCCTCTCTGGTTCTCGTATAACACACATGGTTAACCATGTTCATCTTTTCTACATGGGTTCTGGGGATCAAATTCAGTTCCCTATGCTTACATAGCAAGCATTCTGTCTACAGAGACACCTTCCAAGACAGAACCTGAATTGTTGAAGGTGGTGTGTTTTACCCATGGCTCTGCATCTTCCTGGCTCCCTCTTTGCTTCTGATTTCTCTCTCTGCCAGCTTTCTTCTTTCTGGTTTTTCTCATTTCTCTTATAATTATCACATTAAGCTGAAATGCAATTGGAACTAAATACTTCCCAAGAGTAAGCTGTTGCGTTGACAGACATCAATACTTTTGTAGTATCTCAGTTGGCCTGAGCAATACCAATCTAAGAAACATTTAAACAGGTCTGGTGGCACATACCTGTGACTCCAGCACTTGGAGATAGGGACAGGAGGATCCGGGGTTCAAAGTCAACCTTGGACACGCGAGCCCTGTCTAAACAAACAAACAAACAAACAAAACAAAACACAAAACCAACCAAACACCAACAAAAAACTCATTCTGAAAATTTCCAAACACCCTCTGTCAAGCTCCAGACATGATACCATTTCATAAGTAAACACTACATGCTTGCTTTAACGAGTACAAACTTCAAAAACAAAGTCAATTAAACAGCAAAACAAAATACCCTCCAGCACTCTTTGTGCCTGCTAATATCAACAGTAATGGACTGTTTGTAATTTGGAATTTTCCAACAATTAGTATTGCTAGTACAGTGGCTGAGTTCCCCTCCTGGGTCCTGTCATCTGTGCTAAATGTCCGGCACCCCTTCGGTGGGTTTTCTGATCAATTTTTTGGAAGAGGAGTGGTTTATCAAATGAGAAGTCAGGAGGACCCTCTTGCATCAGCCTTTGCAGTCTGGACTCAGGAAGACCAGGGAGTTTGTTTGGGTTCAGGATGAATTGCCCATCTTCTGTTGTGCATTCCCAAAGGGAAGCACCCTGTATGGAGACATTTACAAACAGCTTTTCTCTGAGCACTTGAACTTGGGGGCAATTTTTATGGTGATCCACACACGGTGTCTGTACAAGCTCAGCTTACTCTCAGGCTCGGTCCCCTGCAAGCAGTGTGGGTTGCTGCTTTGGTGAGACAGATGTCAACTGTAATATTCTGTTGCTGCTGGAGGCAAAATCCTGGGGAAGGGAAGGTGGGCTGAGCAGAGTGCCGTCCATTCTGCCTTTTCCGTCCTGGTTCTTGTAATGAATAGAACTGTTGCTTCTGTTTACAGGACTCATGGAGGATAAACCACTTGCCCAGAGTCACATAGGTGTGCGGGCTTTCCGTTTCAGAGGTCTAGCTCCTGCCATCTCTTAGCAACTCTCGTCTTGTGTGCAGTCTCTCCTTTCCACTTATTTTTTTTTCTTTTGAGTCAGAGACTTACTGCATAGCCCAGCCTGGCCTCAAGCTCAAAATCTTCCTGCCTCAGCTTCTTGAAGACAGGGGTTATGGCTGTGTGCCATCGTGCCCACCGCTTCCCCTCCGCCTCTGAGGTACTGTTTCTAAGCTTGTGCCGGTGTTTTAATCTGAAATATTGCAGCATATGAGGCAACTGAAGAACGGGATAATCCCCATGTGCTCCACGGAGAGTGGGAAGTTGTCACTATCTGTCGCCTTTGCCTCACGCCTTGGTGTTTTGCCGAACACCTGTGAGTGAGGAGCTGTCATGACACTCTTCTGAGCCCCCTGAAAGCGTCAACTGCTTCTGCAAAGGAAGTGTCCTTCCATGTGCCCCTGTTGTCACTGCAGTAAAGGACACCAGTCCTTCCTGTGTCACCCGATATCCAGACATCCTCAAGGCTGCATCCTAACCCTTTTAATACCTAGGAGCACCCAATCAAAGTATGCACAATATATTTGTGGAGGTGTTTTGTTTTGTTTTGTTGGTCTTTGGTCGCTTGCCTATCACTTCTGTCTTTCTTCTGTGTTCTTCTCATTGTTCCTTGAAGGTATCTGGTTTGGTTCTTTGGTCCCTGCTGAATTCATAGTCTTGGTGAGGTTTGGGGTCTATGCATTTGGGGAAAACATTTGGTGGGAATGCTGTAATAGTAACAAAATTGGTGACAGAGCAGCTTCAGGAAGATGGGGTCTGTTCTGGCTCCTTGTTTGAGGGGATGCAGCCCATTGTTGGGGGGAGACACGGAGGCAGGAGTGGAGTGTAAACAACAAGTCACAATATGTCTGCAGGCAGGAAGCAGACAGTGATGATCGCTGGGCTCAGTTCATCTTCTTTCTTTCTGTTCAGCCCTGGCCTCCAGTGCATGGGATGGTGCCACCTACATTCAGGGTATGTCTTCTCTCAGTGCTTAGAAACCTCTCTGAAAACTCCTTAAGAGAGACCCAGGACCAGTCAGGTAAGCAGCGAAGACACCATGTACACATGCTTCATATCCCATTGAGTTAGAGGTCCCGAAGGAACAGACCGTGGGCCCCAGAGCAGTGACCGCAGAGAGGGGTGCATGGTAGTGAGCTTCCAAGCACGGAAGAAGTGTTACACCAGCAGGGTGGCTTCACTGACACAGCTTGTTTCTGGTCCCTCCCCACACCCAGGAGCTAGACAGATGAACAAAGTCTCCAGCTTAGCCCCTTTCCTACCCCTTACTCCATCCTATGCTTAGGAGAGCATAGTAGGAGGGTACATGTGTTTCTTGTACATTGTCCACCCAGTCTGGAGGGAGAGATTTCTGATCTGGGGATTTAGAGAGTCAGAGAAGGGTATTCTGACCTCAGATTTCGGGAATGACCATAGGCAGTGTGCATCCTGGACAGAGCTTGTGCGTCATAGACACTCATGTCCAGGAAGAGGATAGGGATGCCATGCAAAGCCGCATAGCAACCAAGTCAATGGGCAAGGGCTGGGGCATGTTCCCAGAGGAGAGTTAACTATGGGCTGACAGGACACTAGGACTTACTGTTCAAGAATAAGCAGGAACTGACTGGCTCCTCACTAGGACAAATATTTTGTTCAGAAGACATTATCCCTGGAAGGAGGGTAGGGGACAGACGTGTGATCAGGATTTCTGAACCCCTTCTGGTGTTAGATGCTACGCTAGTACATGATGTTAAGTCTTGATTTGACTTTCCACTGTCCAAATGTAGCATCCCTGAGCCGACCCCACTTCATACACATCCTGAGGTGGGTGCTGCTCTCGGAATCACTTTACAGATGAGGGGAACAAGGCTTGAAAGATGAAGAGCCCAAGATCACATGGCAGAAAAGAGAAGAACGGATACCCAAGCCAGCCAGTTGTCCCCAGCGTCTGTAGCCTCAGCTAAAAGGGGCAAGTGTTTAGAGCGAAGGGTGAAGGGGTGTCCAGGTTTTGCCTCCAATGTCACTGACATCTGTGAGGTCACTGCCAGTACTCCTGTTGGGAAGCTGGTCTCAGAATGACAGAAAAGGTGACACCTGGAGGCTGGTCCATATCTGGCTTGGGCAGATGGCATTGACAGAGCTCACCTGGGTGAGGGCAGGCTGTTTGACTAAATCACCTGCTGCCAGGAGGGACAGCCAGGAGGGCATTTCTGGGAATGATTTCTGGAATCTTGTTTCCTCCTTCTAAATCCTTCCCTTTATTTCTAGATCTTTTTTTTCCAGTAAACCCAGGAGCCGCCCTCTCCAGAATTCTTACCTGCCACTCACACTGAGTGAGGCTGGAGACCAGTATGGGGAGCCATGAGGGAGGGACGAGACCCCAGGCTGCCTTAAGCTTGCAGTATGTACCCTGAGGAGTAATGGACACTGGCAGGCTGAGCTGTGTGGACCATCAGTGAGCTGGCTCGGTGATAAAATCATTTGCCAAGTGAGCCTGATGACACTAATTGTCCTGCTGTTCTCTGACCTCTGAACTCACAGAGTGGAGTCATACACTCACAATAACAGTCACAACAACAACAGCAGCAACAACAACAACAGCATGCCATTCGTGTCCTCATGACAATAAGAACATTTTTAGAACTCAGCATGGACCTAGACAGCCATCCCATATCTTGTAGCTTTGGTGCACTTGGTCCTGAGCTGAGCCCTTCCAGTTCCCTGCACCGCTGCTTCTGAAAATTACTGAAGCTCAGTGGAAATCACTATGTGAAGTGCCTGGCACAGGACAGAGCCCAGTGTGATGATTAGTTCTGCTTGTGTTTCTAATAGTCACCTTTGTATCTGGGTTCTCTAAGGACTCAGACTCAGAAGAAGACCCGTCTGGAGTCTGGCTGCTGGTTTCCTGGCTCAGAGATAATCCATCTATATGTTCTCTCCACAACCACTTTCCACTCCCCACTCCTGGGACTAATGAAAAAAATCTGATAGACCTCCTCCCAGCAAGTGTGAAACAGACAGCTTCTTCTACTGGCCACATTTGATGTCTATTTGCAGGGGCCCACTGGAGAGGAAAAGTCAATAGTACAATTAGTGTTGGCTCTCACCTGCAAAGCCCTTTTAGCACACACCAGGTCTTTCCCCTATAGATCTCGGGGTCTGGAAGCAAGTTTCTTGGCCACAGTTGGCTAACTGAATGACCAAAGTCAAGCGGTGGTTGCAACCATTCTTCTGTCTGAGCCCCTCCCCAACACACAATCCCACTGTCCTCAGGGCCACTTGAAGGAGGCAGACAGATTAGACCCATGGGAGTCATGGCTGTTCACACTGTCAAGAAAAGTAACCACCTCTCATGGTGGGAGTTTTAGGGCTCCTAACATTTAATGCTCTGAATAAAGTATTCTTAAGCAGCCTTGGAAGATGTGGTCTTCCTGAGGAATTGGGGGTGGGGGATGTGAACTCTGAGAAGAAGTTAAATGATCTTTCTTGGGCCACCCAACAGGCAAGTGCTAAGTTGGAGATTTGGACCAAGTCAATGAACTGGCAAGTGCCTATTTCTGCCTAATTGGAGTAGTTGGGGTGGAGGAAGGGATGGCTTCTAAGTGCATGACCTATGATCCCTAGAGCATCCGCTTATCTTGGGAGAGGTCCATGGACACACAGATTGGAAGAGCTGCGTATATATTGGTGGATAGGAAGACTAGAGCTTTGAGAATTTGTATTAGAGAAGACATCAGTGCCCCTTGACCCGGAACTCGCTGTTTCTAGTAGCACTCTAATGCCTGGACAGTGTTCTTAGCCTCATAACTAAAGACCTTGACCTCTGTCACTGCTCCATTTGATTGTAGCTCAGGATCTTGTGACTGCTACCCTTCCAGAACAGGAACCAGAATAGTGTCACCTGTGCTAGACAATATCCCCAGGCGTGTTGTACATGGTACCTGGATTGACTAAAGCCTAGCAAGGGTTAGAAAAACTGTCTCCTGCTGTGCCCTCCGTGTAGAATCAGCTGTGCATTGGATAAGGTGCTGAAGCCAAGTTAAGCTATGGAAATGGGACTGACTGCAGGGACCTGTGTATGTGTGTGAGCACGTGTGAGTCCGTGAGTAGATGGGAACTCAGTGACACATCTTGTGCCGGTCTAGACTCTGGCCCTCATCTGAGATCATCTGGAGTGACCAGCCTGAGAAAGGACTAGAACAGCCACAGTGGTAGCNCGCCTCCCCCGCCCCCAGAGCTGCACCTGCTGCTTGAAAGACGAAGGCAGGAGGGGGTGACGTTCCCCCCAGAGGAAAAGGTTTGATTTTCTGTCATTTGGCTTTGGACTCACTCCTTTGTACTTTAGGGTTTTGCCTGTCACTGACTCTTCTGCCTCTTTTGTTGTTCAGTAAACTTTAGTGCTTTTCCTCTTCTCCATGCTTCTCACTCAGTTAAATCCATTTTGATGCATGTGCCTACATTTGGATTGTGCGTGGCTGTGTATGTACATTATGGGTGTGAGTGATGCGCGTAAGGGAGATTTAAACAAGTGCTCTGTGCGTGAACTCTGCATGAATCAAGGAGAGAATCTCTGAGCATACGCTTAGGATCATGTCTGTGAAAACGTATTCTTGTGTGTTTTCTCCGTTCTTCAAACTGTGTCATGAGCAGTCAGGGAGCAGCATTCTCCTCCCCTCCCCCCCCTTGAATGACACAGTGGGGTTTGAGATGCTGTTCAAGGCTTTATGGGATGAGTGTGATTAGATGTGGGCATGACCTTCCTCACAGAATGGGAGGACCTCCTTGGCCACATTTTTGTCCCCTCTCAGAGAGGACAGACTTCTGTTCAGAGACCATGGTCACTCTGCAGGACTAGTTAGTCATCCTGTGATATTGCATTTATTTTGAGGCTTAGCAGGCATATGGGAGACCATGCTGGTTTTATAATTAAAATGACATGAAATTTCTTCTAAAACAATCAGAGTAGCTCCCAAGGGGATTCTGTCTACAGAGAAGTAATAGTACAAGACAACCTGGTTCTTGAATGGCCAGAGTTAGGAGATCCTGGCTGTTACTGAGAACACCGAGTCTCAACTTATAGCGAGTACCCCAACCCTCCTGGGTTTGCTAAGTTAAGGTCCAGATTGCAGGTCTGAGGTTGAGACAGACTCCCTGGGTCATAACTTACAGATAAACATCATGCCATCATCAGGAAGGAAGCTTTCTAGAAATGCCAGCTCACAGGTGTTCTTGTACCTGGATCTGTAGTCACAAGACCCCCATGTATTTCCTGAGCACATTAAAGTGTAGGATCCTATGACCCACCATACTGCTAGATGTCCTTAGAGCCCTGGTGATGAGGTAACTAGAGAGTACCTCCACAGCTCATGAAGAAGCAAGGGGTGTGTGTGTGTGTGTGTGTGTGCACATATTCTTATATATGCAGGTACCCTTTGTGTGTATAGTTGCATGTGGAGGCTGGGGGGACCACTTTGCCTTTCCTGAGATTTCAGCTATTCTTAGATGGCCGCCAACCTTGGTTATTTATTATTATTTCTTGAGATAGAGTCTATCACTGTCCTGGAACACACCAAGTAGGCCAAGGGACTGGTCCGTGAGCTCCAGGAATCTTACTGTCTCTGCCTTCCTCTGTGGTGGGATTACAGGTGCTCACTCCCAGGCCTTGCTCTTTGATGGAGGTTTTGGGGCTGGAGCTCAGGTCTCCATGTGTGCAGCAAGCACCTTCCTCCCCAGCCCCAGAACCAGAGTTTCTACTTCTCACTTCCGAAGTGCCTCTGGAAGGATGCCCCAGGGCTGGCTGTGCCTTTCCGTGGAAGCACTGTTGAGTCTCCTGGCTTCTCCACCCTCTGCGTGCCTTCTTCTGACCCCATTTGCGTTTATAAACCCTGGGTCCTCTGAGCAGCTGCCTTCCTGTCTGGATTCTCTGAAGCAGACGCCAGTGGCTGGAGAAGGGACATCTGTCTTTCTTAGCACTGTTGTTCCCAGGAGATACGATTTGCCTGATATATGTGTTTTGGCTGCAGCTAGTCAGGGTACAGTGAGAGATTGTTCAAAGTCTCAGTGTTAGGCAACCATTTAGAAAAATCACACTTGACCTTTAGAAAGTAAATCCCGTGGGCTGGGGATATAACTGGAGTAAAGTGTCTGATGTGAAAGCATAAGGACCTGAGTTCAATCCCCGCGCTAGCTTCTTAAAAGCAGTGACACATCCTTGTGACCCCAGTGCTGGAGAGGCAGAGCAAGTAGGTCCCCGGAGCTTGCTGTCCAGACCGCCTAGCCTAAAGGGCAAGTTCCAAGTCCCATGGAGAGGCCCTGTGTCCAAACACAAGGGGGCTGGCATGTGAGGAGCAGTATCTGAGGTGAATTGATCTCAGTCGGGCCTCTATCTTACATGCACGCATGTTTGCATAAACACTGCCAGAGGGAGCAGAGACAGACAGACGGGAACAGAGAGAGGTAACCAGGACACCGACACCGGGAAGGAAACTGCACTGTGATGTGTTTAGGTCTCCTGGCCATGTGGCCTGCTTTGTGGAGAAGAGTGGAGTCAGGGTTCTGGGGTCTCCGACAGTGGGCTGTGGAAGCATCACAGTTAGTAACATCCTATGGGTGGCAGATGGCTTCAGTACCTGCTTTTCTGTAGTCAGGACTTACAATACCTGTCAGGAGGAGGCATCTGTTTCCCTTCCTTGATGCTAACTTTAAGGCTTGCCCATACATGTGGTCACACGGACAGCATCCATTAGTTTTCTCATTACTATGACCAAACACTTGGCAAACAATAGCAACAGTAAAAAAAAAAAAACCCTTAAGGGATGAAGGGTCTTTTCTGGCTCACAGTTTATGGGTACAGTCCATCATGGCTGAACATACAGAAGCAGCTCTACGATGTGGTGGCAGGTGCCTATGGCTGCTCACTTACATATGGACAGATTAGGAAACCAGGGACAGGAAACAGGGTGAGCCTGTAAATGTTAAGTCTTGAGACTGGAGAGATGTCTCAGCGGTTATGAATACTGGCTGCTCTCCCAGAGGGCCTTGGTTCAATTCCCAGTATCCACATGGCAGCTCATAACTGTCTTTAACTCCAGTTCCAGGGGATCCAACACCCTCACACAGACATACATGCAGGCAACACACTAGTGCACACAAAGTAAAAATAAATAAACAGATGTCACCTTGTCCTTGGTGACCCATTTCCTCCTCTACCTCTTAAAGGTTTCACACCCTCCCCAAACGATGGCACCTCCTAGGAAACAAGTGTTCAGACACCTGAGCCCTTGGGTGTCATCAACATCCAAACCCTGAAAATGGGCTTATGCAATTCTCAGGGATGGATCAGGAAAAGTCAGCTAGTTTTTGCCTACTTCCCTCTGGATGCTGGAACTTTCAGTACGTGCACACGGGTGGGAATGTGTTGGTACTCCAGTTCGGCTATAGCCAGGCTGTCATTGATAGGCGTCATCTTGGTGGATAGTCTAATGCGGCCCTCAGACAGCTACAGTGTCAGCCGATGTCCTAAAATATTGTAAGAGAGCAGTGAAGTAAGAACTCTTCAGCCGGATGCCCAGAATTTCCCAAACCAGAAGCTCACGAGTGAAATCAAATATTTTTGGATGATTTATTGTGGAGTCACAGTAATCAGAAACGCTCTAAAAATTTTAGTTCTCACAAACAGCCTATATGTCCTAAAAACATCTTTTAAGTAAGCTTTGTTGCCTTTCGTTTTGTTTAAAAAAATGCTTTTAAAACACCCGGGAGCAGGGAGCAGGCTGTGACACCATCAAAGATAATACTAAAAACCAGAGGAAACACACACCAGAGACTGGAGTATGGAGGTAAATGGAAAAGAAATACTAACTTTTCTGCCTATGTTTTGTTGGAGATTCTGTGTGTTTCAAAATCCCCCCGTTTCCTCTTCCCAGCCTTTTAATTTTTCTCTGCCCTTCCCTCTATTTCCCCCTTCCCCTTCCTTTTTCTTTTCCTTGCTCATACAGTCCAGGTTAGCCTTCAGTCTGCTTCAACTCATCCCTCTGCCTCCACTCTCCAAGAGCTGGGATTATAGGTGCACACCCAGCTGATAGGAACAGAACCCGGAGCCTTGTGAGTGCCCAGTCAGCATCTACCAAGTGAGTTTCAGCCCAGTCTCCATGTGTGTTCTTTCTATGTAAGTTCCATTCCAGTTCTGTAAGACAGGGCCAATTCACAGACGAGGAAACTGAAGATTGGAGTGTTAAGGGAAGGACTTCCCATGCTCTGCAGAGCCAGAGCTGGATTGAAACACCAGGATTGTAAATGATGAAGGTTGCATCATCAAGTTTCTTGGAGTCAAGAGTGCAGGCCCTTCAGGGATCCCTGGGTCAACGCTGGGTCAGAGCGCCAGGAGAATAATTTAAAATTCACATCCGCAGGTCCTGTCCCTACAGCTTGTCCACCTGGATAGCAAGCCTCTAGAAGGTTCTTACCCACCTCCATCTGTGGCTTCCCCATTGCAGGCATGTACACTGCAGCCCACAAAGGGGCTCAGTAGTGTGGAGAGCAGCTTCATGTTGGGGGTTCTGTACCAGGGAGCGGTTTCCTATTGCCCAGCGAGGTGCTTGGCATATCTTCCCTCGAAGAAAGTACACAGGGCCCATGGCAGCTTTGCAGACCAGGTTCTTGGCACAGGTGGGACTCCATTCTGCAGTAGACACAGTCTGGGCTCAGGTTGGTGAGGGCTTGGCTGGTTTTTATGACAGGGACTACTATACTGACAAGTATTTGCCAGGAGACTCTCAGCATTCCAGGTGGAGTGGTGTGGACACAGGGCTGAGCAGAGCTGCCAAAGGTGCCTCTTCTTGGAATTCCCAAGTATACCGATTCTTAGCATTGGACCCCACCCGCAGTTAGAGGTGAGGGCCCAGAGAAGGGAGAAGGGAAGGAAGGATAGTAAGGCATGTAGAAACAGAGAGGAATTGCTTCTTTTAGATGCATGGTCAAGTTGACTGCAAGGCCGCTCCACTGGATTACAATATACTGTGAAGCTGCTCGGAGTGGAAGCGACGTTAAATGTGGCAGTATTGGAACCTCCCAGTGGGTCAACCATCCTAGGTGGCTCTCAGCTTATAGTCACTGACTTGTGGGGTCACTGCTGAAATGACTTTCATGTCATTGGCATGAAAGATACCGAAAGACCGTGATTATATGACACCCAAGTTTGGGATCCAAATTGATGTTGTAAGGTCCCCAATTTGGCTAGGACCTGGCTCTTGAGTAACTGTTCTTTTTTTCCTTCCTATTCTTCCTTCCTTCCATCTGTCCTTCCTTCCTTCCATCTATCCTTCCTTCCTTCCTTCCTTCCTTCCTTCCTTCCTTCCTTCCTTCCTTCCCTTTGCCTATGGCAGAGGGAATTCCTGGATCCAGGACTAAAACAGGGTTGGTTGTGGGAAGACTAAGGCTGCTAGGTACTCTAAAAGTCCCTGGAGGATTGTGAAGCTGTCCTCCTCTTCTTCTAGCTGCCACCCCATGCTGCTCATCTTGGTCCATAGTATCCCAAACTAGAAACTTGGACTGTACCTCAACCACACCCACCTACCCACCCACATGCCCTCCCATGCATCCTCCTGATCACGTTGCAGGCATCTCTTACTGGGGTAGTTGTATGCCCCTGATTATCCTCTTGCCTCCATTCCTCCCGTGCATCGCATTGCCAGGGGCACCCCTTTTGGCGAGTCCCATCCTATTAGCTCAGGATCAAAATTTCTCAGCTTGGCAGTGGAAGACTGGAACTTCCTGATGCTCTGGCTCCCAGCCATTCGTGCCTGAAACCATTCTGAATGAGGTTTAGGTGGAGAAGCTGGGCAGAGGTTAATAGCTGAAATCTAAAAAAAGTAAATTCCTATTACCTGTCTCCCACACTCCCACCACTTCCCCTTTTACTGATTGCTTTCCTTGGTCCAACTAAAGAAGATGTGGCCCAGGCTTGGGAGTGTGTTGGCTTCCCATGGCAGGGGCGGTTTCTCCAAGGGTGAAAAGATGAAGATGAAAGATGCCTAGAGCTAGCCCATTAGCAGGTCAAAGACATCCTGTCTCCTCATCCTTCCTCTGCCCCCTAGTGGAGGGAGTAACAGCAGTGTGACCTAATCTGGATGACAGCGGAGAGGGCAGGGCACTTCTCCCCTGGGTAGGTCAAGGGAGACAGCTGAGTCCCCATTTGTGTCTCAGACCCATTTTGTTCTCAGACGCTGTGCTGCCAGCCTGGCCTTGACCCCACGTAAGCCATTGTGTGGCACTTGAACTTTCAGCTCATGTTAGGAGCCTGAATTCTTAGAGGCTTTGTAAAACAGTTTCAGAGCTGTTTCCTTACCAAGAATGAGTCCTTGCTGCCAGGTTGACAGAAAACTATACAGTCTCAGTGTCTCTTTGTCTTTGTCCAGTTGGACCTGGCTGAGGACCATCACTCAGAGCTGTTTTTCCCCTTCCCAGAAGTCTGGAAGACTCTCCTAAGGGCATACAGAAGAGGTTTCCCAGGGTCTGTCCACAGCAACTGAATGCTCAGCTTTCATGTCCTTTTCTTCATTTTGTTTCAGTTTTACAGAGTTCTTGGATCCATTCCAGAGAGTCATCCAGCCGGAAGAGATCTGGCTCTATAAAAATCCTTTGGTGCAGTCAGACAACATACCTACACGCCTCATGTTTGTAAGTACCCGTGATTTGGTGACCGATATGTCCACTGTTTCTCTGAACCAAATGGGCTTTGATCCTCACTGGTCAACCCCTGTTGAAGGCATTAGTCAATTTTAAATAAAGAACAAAGTGATCCATCCAGTTAAAACTCGCTTCCAGATCAAGAGGGGCCCTGGTGGCTCCCTTGAGACATTGTGATTGTCTAACACTTTGGGAAGAGAGCAGACTTCCTTACCTGACTTATGCTGTTTCCACATATTGACAGTGTAGCAAAAACAGGCTAGAAGCTAGTGACAAGAATCCCTGCCTCTTCTCCTTTGAGAATAAGCCTGAAAGCCCATGTAGAGAGCTTTGCTAACCACACATCTAGTTTGGATTAGGCAGTTGTTGACCACTGACAAGATGACCCTGTGGTGGGCTGGGGAGTGGCTTATTAGGCAAAGTTCTTGCCCCATGGGAGGACTGGAGATTGGATCCCCTGAACTCAAGTAAACGCTGAGTGGATGTGGTACCCAGCCCATATTCCCAGCACATGGAAGGCAGAAGCAAAGTACCCTCAGCAAGCATGGAAGCCAGACTAGGCAAATCAGTACACTCTAGGATCAAATATGAGATCCTACCTCTATATATAGGTAGAGCGCCATCAAGGAAGAATCCAGCTTCAACTAGAGACCTTTATACACGCTACACACACACACATATGTGCACCCACACACATGCCAACAGAAATACACATGTGTACATTACACGCCCAGACACAAACAAAGAAAGAAGCCTCTCCCATAGCCTAACCACTAGATGTTGTCTGTGCCTCTCTCCTAGAACAACTGAGAAAACACCCAAGCAGCTGGTGGATATAATGGGATTATTTTACCTCCTTCTCTTACCACGTGGCAACTACAGCCTTTTACCTTTTCCTCCCTGTGAGTCAGTGCCTATGGAAAGTCTGCCTCATACAGTCCCAGCCTATGTCACAGAGGAAGGGGTCTTTATTCTCCAAAGCTTATAGATCAGAAGCACCTTCCAGACAGAGGAGGGACCTTTCCTGAAGCCACGCAGCTGGTGAATGACAGTGTCAGATCCAAGTAACCAACTCTGGAGGTCCGCTGTCCATCTGGAAACTGCCCTGAATGTTCCAGAGCATCTGGAACTCCTTACTGATGCCCAGTTACTCTTGGAGCAACGCCAGTGAGCCATTCTGTAGCAAAGAAAGCAGTTGCATGCTCCCTCCACCGGAAACAATAACAAAGCTTTCAGATGGGCTTCCTAGTGGCTTGAAGGTGATTCCTGTTGCCCCATCATTATGCCTGTGCTTCTGGGGACTGCGGTGACTATTCCAGAACAGTGACAGTACACGTGGGGCCATTTGAAAGAAATCCCTTTATTTCACAGAGGAAAGCTTCTTGAGTAACTATGGTTGGAAGGATACTCATATCTGCAATTGAAATGCCTTCTATACTGTATGAACCTTCAGGTGTTATTACAGTTGCTTTTAATAATTACTTTTCAGCTTGGAAAATAAAATAGATTTCTGTAAATCTTAGGCAAAGTGAACTATTAAGGTCAGTTGGCAGTAGAGCATAACAAATACTCACATATTACAATAAGATCCTTTTCCAATTCTGTCCTAACTCAATAAATCCTAGATATGAAGGAACGAGTGTGTGGCTAATTACTTCACAGCACAATTAGGGGGAAACATCTATTTATCACTCAGATCCATTCTTCCCAGGGTTTTGCATTTCATTTGCCATAAAATGCAATTTGGAGATGAATGTTCACACGGGACAGCGAGAGAAATTTGTAGCTCTGGCCTAGATTTCTAAACAATGGACTGTTTTGAAGACCAGCTGCAGATGCCACAAACTTTCTGGCTACAGACACAAGTGGGATAAGACTGTTTGTGTATCGCCAGTGGTTTGGATGAGATGCCAAAAGGTTATTTAGGTTTGGATGAGATGCCAAAATGTTATTCGATACCGTGATTCTTAAGGAATCAGCATGTATTTAGCTCCATGCACTGGCTCACTCTCGAACCTTATAATTAAGCAACTTCAGCCTTTTGCTTTGTTAAGAGTGGTTGATGACGCTCATGCATGTGGCTATGAGAGTCAGCACGGTCCACGAGAGCAGGAGAGCAGAAGGACCATGTAAAATACCTGCAGCCACAGGTGGAAAGTACCGTCATTCCATAATTAAATTTGTTCACGTAGATTTCATTAAGAACTCAACATGAGCTGTTGTTTGTCAACTTTGGGTTCTGGAAAACTTTCCCAGTGTCTACAGAAGACTGTTCAGTGGCGCGTACAGTCTTTCAGATACCTAATCTAGGTCAGTTTCTCTTAGAGGCTCATCTGTTTGTTTTGTGTGTGTGTATATATAAGTGCGTGCATGCACCCATGGCATGGTGTGCCTGTCACAGAGAACAGCTTGTGAGAGTTGGTCCTCTCCTTATTCTGTATGGGTTCCAGTAGTGGGACGCAGGTAGTAGAGTTTGGCAGGCAGTATCTTTACTGATTTGTTCACCTCGCTGGCCTAAATTTCATTCTTTCATTCATCAAGTCTTGGATCTTTCATGTAGGTTGGAATGTTTTCTTCTAAATGTGAATTTTCTAACTTTCTAACTAAAATGTTTTTCAAGTAATTAGTGACTCCAAGTCAGCAATGTGCATGCGTGTGCATGCATGGATGCACGAGTGTTTGTTTGTGTGTGTCAAAATTTGCCAAAATCAAATGTAACCAGAAAAATAATACAGTAAAGGTTTGGTGATTGAGTCGAGTGTAGTCAAAGGTGGAATAAGTGGTCTTGGCATCCTCAGAAAATCCCCAGCTTGCATTTTATCTACCTGTGGCTCCTACAGTGCCGCTAATGGATCTGGGAATGGTGGGACTGTTTGATACCAGGAGCTTGTTTTCCCATGGTGATTCTATCTTCCTGTTGACTAGAGAGACAGACCAAAGATCCTCTTTAGAAACACTGAGTCTTGACTTAACCTTTCTCCATCAACCCCAAGCAGTAACAATTCCTTGCTGAGTATGTAGGGTTTATCAGAGCATGATTAAACACCCACTATTATCGGTTTAGGGAATGTCAATTAGTCATGAGTGTTACTTAGTCTACCCTCTGTGATGTCATGTTTTGTATTCAGGGCATACTTTCAAGGAACATGTTGTGGGTGGGGGAGACCCACATGTGGAAAACAGGAAGTCAGGTCAGGTATAGACCATACCCTGAGGGAATCTGCATATATACTCCAATATAAAATAGGATCTGGAAAGTGTTGTGGGAATTTGGTCCATTTTGCCAATGACATTTAGGATGACTAGCCCTATGGGCATGGTTTTCTCTGGATACATGACTGGATAAAACTGAGGAGGAGGTTGCATGCTCTTTCTCTTGGGTGGTTGGAGCAAAAGCAAGCCTTGTGATTGGTGCTCATCACCCTTGGGCAGAATGCCAAGACAATGGCAGCTGGATCAGCAGTGGCGTCTACCTTGTTCTGTCTTCATGAGTCTGTTTTTCTATTGCACCCCTTAATAAATTGCTGACCAGACTTTGAGGGTTCTCACTTAGAAGAGGTCAAAGGGGAGATTCAGGTAATCTTTTTGGGAGCATCATCATCATTGTCTTCACCACCATCTTCCTCACTACCATCCTCATCACCACTCACCTCATCACCACCATTCTCATAACCACCATCCTCCTTACCACCGTCCTCCTCACCACCGTCCTCATCACCACCATCCTCCTCACCACCATCCTCATCACCACCATCCTCATCACCACCATCATCATCACCATCCTCCTCACCACCATTTTCCTCACCACCATCCTCCTCATCACCATCTTCATCACCACCATCCTCATCACCACCATCCTCATAACCACCATCCTCATCACCACCATCCTCATCACCATCCTCATCACCATCCTCATCACCACCATCCTCCTCACCACCATCCTCCTCACCACCATCCACCATCTTCATCACCACCATCCTCATCACCACCAGTCATTTATTACCATCCACATCAGTCCCACCATTATTAGCTAAACATAATGAGCAGCATCTCAGTAATGCTTCTCAGGATTTCTGATGGTACCATTTTTTCATCAGCTCAGTAATTTCAGGATGAAAAGCCAAAAAAAAACTTTACCGAGGTCCTACAACTGTTAGAAGCTAGACCAGACCCTTATGCTGAGATGCCACCTTTGGACTGGGGTGAGGTGGGGAGGTGGTGCCATCATGTGACATACAGGAAATGCAGACATAAAAGTTCCAAAGTGAGAGTAAAGGGCCATGGAGGCCCACTGAGTCAGGGTTTATTGGGGAGTAACTATTGGGTGAACTGAGTCAGAGTTTATGGGGAAGTATCTGTAGGGTGAGGGGGCAGAGGAGGCAGGGATGGAGCCAGATGATGAGTGCCTTTGGTTTAATGCTGATTACCGTTGTTCCTCACTACCCAGTGATGGAGTAACTGCCGTGAGCCAAGCTCAGGGCTGGGTGGTAGCGATTCAGGCCTGGATATGACGTGGCTCCTATTCTACTGGAGGCACAGACACAAACGTCAGCTGGGCCATTCAACACTGCTGGAAAAACCTCCGCAGAACAATTTAGACTTAAATGGGAGGGTGAGAAGAGAGTTCTGAGATTTTCCCCTTGTCTTTCAAGGAAACACCCAACTCATTGTCTTTGTCTCTTCTGGTTATGGCTGGAGATCACTTGATTTCATCTCCCAGAATCTTCCTGTCACTGTGATGACTTGCTAGGAGGATTTCCTATTCTGGGAAGCTTTTAAGGAAGATGGGAGGTACTCAGTGCAGAGAGAGGACGGAAGGGGAGAGACACACTTTGCTGGTGACTGACAGTTTAATTTGTAGTCTCTTTTTAAGTCTTTGACGGCCCTTTCCTTGGTGACAGGTTGCCATTGTTTACCCAAAGTGGGGCCTTTGCTGGGTGTCTGTGTATGTCAGAGTTGTCTTTAAAATCGCTTCGCTGCCCACTTTTATGTAAGATGCCAGAGCTGTAGGTGCTTTGACCCTGTGTTGTGACATGAATGAGCCTTGACGGCCTTCTCCCTGGCTAGAATCCTGACATCGGAATGCTGTGCACTTAACTCCCTTGGTGTTAATCCTTCCTGCCCTGGTCACAGCCTCCCTCTGCAGATGGGCTGCTCCAAGCCTTGCCTTTCCTGGACACATCTGGGAGAGCATCGCTCTTAGCAGTGGTGCTGAGGTAGACCCTATTTCTAGATGGAGTAGAATCTGGACACTGAGGGCATTTCCTATGTGGGATTCACTGGTGGGTATTCAAGGGGGAAACCCACTTGGAGACGGGTCATATACTACTTGGGCAAGATGCCAGGGGTCTTCTGTTCTTTATTGTATCCAACACTCTGCCTTTGTCCAGTATCCTCTACTCAGGTCAGGAGAGTTAGTGTGGAGCCTGCTTTCATCCCATGTGAGGTCCTGGTACCCTGGGGTGTACTCTGAATACATGCTACATTCATTTGGGGGTATGATGAGATACCAGGTAACAAACAGGGGAGGGGATGGTAAATCTAGACCCATCTCTGTTCTGTGTGGCCTCTCTGCTCCCTCAGAGCTTACATCTAAAACTACAAGCAGAAAATGAGTGATTTATGGCTTTCNAAAAAAAAACTTTACCGAGGTCCTACAACTGTTAGAAGCTAGACCAGACCCTTATGCTGAGATGCCACCTTTGGACTGGGGTGAGGTGGGGAGGTGGTGCCATCATGTGACATACAGGAAATGCAGACATAAAAGTTCCAAAGTGAGAGTAAAGGGCCATGGAGGCCCACTGAGTCAGGGTTTATTGGGGAGTAACTATTGGGTGAACTGAGTCAGAGTTTATGGGGAAGTATCTGTAGGGTGAGGGGGCAGAGGAGGCAGGGATGGAGCCAGATGATGAGTGCCTTTGGTTTAATGCTGATTACCGTTGTTCCTCACTACCCAGTGATGGAGTAACTGCCGTGAGCCAAGCTCAGGGCTGGGTGGTAGCGATTCAGGCCTGGATATGACGTGGCTCCTATTCTACTGGAGGCACAGACACAAACGTCAGCTGGGCCATTCAACACTGCTGGAAAAACCTCCGCAGAACAATTTAGACTTAAATGGGAGGGTGAGAAGAGAGTTCTGAGATTTTCCCCTTGTCTTTCAAGGAAACACCCAACTCATTGTCTTTGTCTCTTCTGGTTATGGCTGGAGATCACTTGATTTCATCTCCCAGAATCTTCCTGTCACTGTGATGACTTGCTAGGAGGATTTCCTATTCTGGGAAGCTTTTAAGGAAGATGGGAGGTACTCAGTGCAGAGAGAGGACGGAAGGGGAGAGACACACTTTGCTGGTGACTGACAGTTTAATTTGTAGTCTCTTTTTAAGTCTTTGACGGCCCTTTCCTTGGTGACAGGTTGCCATTGTTTACCCAAAGTGGGGCCTTTGCTGGGTGTCTGTGTATGTCAGAGTTGTCTTTAAAATCGCTTCGCTGCCCACTTTTATGTAAGATGCCAGAGCTGTAGGTGCTTTGACCCTGTGTTGTGACATGAATGAGCCTTGACGGCCTTCTCCCTGGCTAGAATCCTGACATCGGAATGCTGTGCACTTAACTCCCTTGGTGTTAATCCTTCCTGCCCTGGTCACAGCCTCCCTCTGCAGATGGGCTGCTCCAAGCCTTGCCTTTCCTGGACACATCTGGGAGAGCATCGCTCTTAGCAGTGGTGCTGAGGTAGACCCTATTTCTAGATGGAGTAGAATCTGGACACTGAGGGCATTTCCTATGTGGGATTCACTGGTGGGTATTCAAGGGGGAAACCCACTTGGAGACGGGTCATATACTACTTGGGCAAGATGCCAGGGGTCTTCTGTTCTTTATTGTATCCAACACTCTGCCTTTGTCCAGTATCCTCTACTCAGGTCAGGAGAGTTAGTGTGGAGCCTGCTTTCATCCCATGTGAGGTCCTGGTACCCTGGGGTGTACTCTGAATACATGCTACATTCATTTGGGGGTATGATGAGATACCAGGTAACAAACAGGGGAGGGGATGGTAAATCTAGACCCATCTCTGTTCTGTGTGGCCTCTCTGCTCCCTCAGAGCTTACATCTAAAACTACAAGCAGAAAATGAGTGATTTATGGCTTTCAAAACACAAAGCCCCCAGCGACATACTTTTTCAGCACCCTGGGGACAAGTATTCAAATGCATGAAATGATGTAGGACACTGGTCCTCAACCTGTGGGTCACGGTCATTGGAAATCACATAGTTCTGAAGGGCTTAGGAAGCCCCAACCATGAATTTATTTCATTGTTGCTTCATAACTGTAATTTTGCTACTGAGTGGTGTTTCAGTTCCCAAGATCATCAGAAATAGGTGTTTTCCAATGGCTGAGACCCACAGGTTGAGAACTGCTGATGTAGGGCTTTTCATCCAAACCGCCTTGCATGGCCAGGACACAGGCATGAGACTGGTGCTCCTCCTGTTGCTAGGACACAGGAGAGATCATACCCTGTAGCTGACCACAGATTCTTCTGTTTGGAGATGGAGCTGGGTGCTCTGTCAGTTTGCAGCGCTTTCCTGGAGCTCTTAAAGTGGGGGAACTGAACTGTTCCCGAGCCCAACCTGTGCTTAGCACTGGTTCAGTAAGCAGGTGATTGGTGGACATAAAAATGATCCCAAACATCTCCGACTTAGGAAAGCTGCAGAGTGGGTACAGTGAAGGCTGGTTTGGGCAG
>LOEQ01007641.1:19371-31304 GCA_001685075.1 Bramus lutescens | reverse complement strand
CCATCTTTAAGGTGCGGCTCCACGCGGCTCTCTACAATCTCTGAAGGTGGAAACCAAAGAGGAGTGCCCAAAATAATTGATTGAAATGGGAAGAAGCTGTTTTGAAAGGTCATGGTCATTTGCATGAATTCCATCCATGATTTTGTCTCATGAGAAAGCTCTTCTGTGAAAGGCAATGTCTCTTCTGAGCATGTTAAATAATTCCTAAGTGGGAACATAAGGGGTCCATAGTTACCACCCCTTCCTATCACTTTCTGACTGATTCAGTGTTCAGTCCATCCAGACACTGTTGGCCTGAGATGTTACATGTGAAGAGTTAAGTAAATACTTTCCCTCCTGGTGGCCCCAGTAACTAAAGAAACTCCATATTGGAGGCAGAAAACGTGCTTTAGAAGATCAGCCTTCTAACTTAGAAGCTGTGTGTCTCTAGGCTTGTCTCAGAGCCATCATGAGCCTTAAATACTTCTAATACAGGGATGGTCTCATAGGGTGCTTTATGATGAGCCTGGTTGATGTGGACCCCACCACCTCCATTCCAATGTGTATTTGGGTAGATGTACCTTAGTGACTCTCCTTGTTGCTATAGTCAAAGACCTGGCGAGAAGCAACTTAAGGGAGAATCGATTTATTTTGGCTTGCAGCTTGAGAAGATACAGTCCATGATTGGGGGGAAGTCATGTCAGTAGAAGTAGGAGGTGGCTGTCTGGGACCCTACCCATGGAATTGTACTGCTCACAGTTATCTTGTGCCTTGCTACATGAACTAACCCAATCTGGAAACTCCCTTACAAACATATCCGGAGGTTTGACTTCCAAGTGATTCTCTGTCTTGTGAAGTGGGAAGGAAGAATTTGTATGAAAGGACTCCCTTCTAACCTGAAAGAAAAAAAATGGGTATTCAACAGAAGAGTTTCAAAAGGGAATGAGTTGATTGACTCTCATTAAGGTTTACTCTCTCATGTTTCTAGGAGGTGAAACCAGAGCCTGCAGTCATATTATCCCTACACACACGCGCGCGCGCACACACACACACACACACACACACACACGCGGTGTTTCCAGGGTTTACTGCTGCCAATGAACTATCATAATTATATACTATTCTTTACTCTTTAAAAAGCTCCCACTTTAAATGTGGCTCCTAGCAATTACAAATCAATTAGAACCTGCAATCAGGCCTCCAGTCTTCCGAGCCTGTGTTTTCATTCAGTATAGACAAATTGCCCTACTTTGTTTGAGGTCAGTTCCGTAAGGTCATTTGACTAGCGAGTTGAAGTTAACTGAGACTAATTAAGAATTGCCACATCCAAAGCAAATCAGAGTACTCACGAGGGCTTATTTGTTGTTTCTTCCAGGCAATTTCTTTCCTCACACCCTTGGCTGTTATTTGTGTGGTGAAAATTATCCGGCGGACAGACAAGACTGAAATTAAGGAAGCCTTCTTAGGTAGAGTATTTACAGTTCTTCCTTTAGGGGCTGGGAATGATCTTAATTAGATAATCAAATCTGAGAAAAAAAATCTCATTTGCACCCAACTGATTTTTTTCCTTTGGTCAAAATTAAACTTTGGAAAAATAAGACAACATAAGCTTAAAAGGTGTTGAGTCTTTGTGAAGTAAAGGACACTCACAAGGAGAGATTCTCAGAAGGTTCCCAGTGTACCTGTGTGTGCATGGACCACACACACACACACANGTACTGCTCACAGTTATCTTGTGCCTTGCTACATGAACTAACCCAATCTGGAAACTCCCTTACAAACATATCCGGAGGTTTGACTTCCAAGTGATTCTCTGTCTTGTGAAGTGGGAAGGAAGAATTTGTATGAAAGGACTCCCTTCTAACCTGAAAGAAAAAAAATGGGTATTCAACAGAAGAGTTTCAAAAGGGAATGAGTTGATTGACTCTCATTAAGGTTTACTCTCTCATGTTTCTAGGAGGTGAAACCAGAGCCTGCAGTCATATTATCCCTACACACACGCGCGCGCGCACACACACACACACACACACACACACACGCGGTGTTTCCAGGGTTTACTGCTGCCAATGAACTATCATAATTATATACTATTCTTTACTCTTTAAAAAGCTCCCACTTTAAATGTGGCTCCTAGCAATTACAAATCAATTAGAACCTGCAATCAGGCCTCCAGTCTTCCGAGCCTGTGTTTTCATTCAGTATAGACAAATTGCCCTACTTTGTTTGAGGTCAGTTCCGTAAGGTCATTTGACTAGCGAGTTGAAGTTAACTGAGACTAATTAAGAATTGCCACATCCAAAGCAAATCAGAGTACTCACGAGGGCTTATTTGTTGTTTCTTCCAGGCAATTTCTTTCCTCACACCCTTGGCTGTTATTTGTGTGGTGAAAATTATCCGGCGGACAGACAAGACTGAAATTAAGGAAGCCTTCTTAGGTAGAGTATTTACAGTTCTTCCTTTAGGGGCTGGGAATGATCTTAATTAGATAATCAAATCTGAGAAAAAAAATCTCATTTGCACCCAACTGATTTTTTTCCTTTGGTCAAAATTAAACTTTGGAAAAATAAGACAACATAAGCTTAAAAGGTGTTGAGTCTTTGTGAAGTAAAGGACACTCACAAGGAGAGATTCTCAGAAGGTTCCCAGTGTACCTGTGTGTGCATGGACCACACACACACACACACACACGTACATGCACACACATGCAGGGGGAGAGAAAAAATGTCAGTAAATCCTCCTGCTGGGATGTTTTAGTGACCAAGGTAATATAACCTGTGTCTAAACCTCTAGCTTTTTAATCTTCTGAAAAACTAAATTGGATATGAATATCCTTTAAATAAGTTATCTAGACTTTTATGCCCAAGCTTGGGTTTAGTATATTCTGTGCACTTACCATCCTCTGGGGTGGTAAGTCTGGAAACTGAGGTTCTTTTCTAAGGGATGTGTTGGTTAATTACTGGGCTTCTAGAGATGAACTCGTAGCATGACACTGCTCTCTTAATCAGAGAGGGAGCATCAATGAGGCAGAGTGTGTGTCACAAGGACGAAGAATAGAGGCCATTTTTACATAACCAAGCTTTAGTTAAGTCTGTCTGGTTGAAAAGAATAATGTTAAGTTTCCCTTTCAAATTAGCTCAAGTAAATAATGGGTTTAAAGGCAGAGCTAAAATAAGTAATTTTATCAACTCCAAGAAAAGGAGGGGATAGCACAGCAGTGCCCCCTGAGAATGCAGCAGGAAGAGAGCTGGGATGTCAAGCGCTCATGAACAGCTCTGCCTGAGACATGCCCTTCCTCACCTCCCTCCATTTCCCGTCCCTCTCCTTCCGGGACTCGGTTTCTTCTGCCCGAGGACTTTTGCTTACTGTGAGGCCTGGGCTCACAGTGGTGCTGCTTTCTCCCTGCACATCTGACTGCTTTGCCCTGGTGGCCACCACTACGTTCACGGCCTCTGGTCCCAGTCTCCCAGATGGAGACTTCGACTCAGTTGTTTCTCCAGGCTGAAAGCAAAGCAATCTTGACTCTGGCCAGCTTGCCGTTACAGGCTCACTCTGTCAGGTCAGGCATGTGCTCTGGGCTGCTAACCTGTAGACTCGAGAGTTTGGTCACATGACCTTGGTCTCTTTGGACAGAAAATTTTAAACATTTTCATGGGGTGGGCATCGGCGCCTTACCATACCTGACTCTAGTGGCAGGGAAGTATTTGGATGGCTATTACTGTAGTCCTTAGAGCATCTTCTTGGACATCCTCTCTGTTGGTTTGGGAACCTCTTACCTCACTTTATATTGTAGTTGATCCCTCACATAGAGTCCAAAGATAAATGACAGTGGGTAAGAACAGCTGTCATAGTTGTGGCTGTAATTTACTGCTGGCTATGGAGCTGTGTTCCTGTGACGTCTCTAAGCAGTCCTGGCTACCTCCTCTAGACATTTTCAGTCATGGCTAAATCTCCCTTAGGGTGACACTTCAAAATTGAGCACCATACTCTGCCTCCTATGCGGTAACTAAAAAGGAATTATTGGCTGTTATGTTTGCTGAAATCAATGAGTTTCTGTCCAGAAGGTGACGGAAAGCCAGCAGTGTGTGCAGCGATTGCAAACAACCCACACTTTAAGGAAAATTTGGAGGTGGGAGGGCGACCTTAAACATCGACATCAGAAAACAAGGTGGTGGTTTCTAATCAAGCCTGGAATTCAGAACTCTCTCGGGAATGGGAGGATCGTTGTCATGTTGTTCTGTACTGAGGGTAGTTAGAAGAGTTTAACCCAGGCGCTTACACCCAAGCCCCAAGAGTTCCCCTGTGCTACATACAGACAAGAATGGCAGTGTTTTCCCTGTACAGCATCTAGCTTGTAGGTATTCAGGCTACAGACTAGCCAGGAACTCTGGTATGGAAAGACTGGAGTACTGGACTGCCTAAAACTACATAAATGATAGCAGCAAAAGCTCTCAAATCCTCTGGCAGGCCCATAACCCTCAATACCCTCAAAACCAGCCCCTAGCAGGCCAACCTGTAGGAAACAAATGCCACTTTGAATTTCTTCATCAGCCAGTCTTGTTTGTGTTTCTGATTCATCAGTCAAAATGGTGCTGTCAGATGTTGTAGAAACACCGCATGAGTTAGACCTATGGGGCTCTCCTTAGTCAGCAAAACCTCTTGCCTGGGGCCATGCATTCTCCTGCCTTCCTGGCCACCAAGCATCTGATCAGAGCCCTGCCTTCAATCTAGAGAATGAGGAATCTGGGATAGATACCTCACAAAGGTCCCTGCATCAGTGCCCTGTCATTTAGATGCCCTCTCCTCAGTACCCTGTCAAACCACATCATTCAGATAAAAATGAATCAGTNCCATGTACTTACGGGATGCTGAAGCAACTCGCGCTCTCCTGAATGTCGTCACCCCAGCTTCCCATCCTTCTCCTTCTCTTTCAGGTGTGTGGATCATACAGCGCGTCTGCTGATGTTTTCTATCTCACTTACTTCAAACCTTTGCAGAGACTCTACTATCTGCAAGCACACTCAGCCCCGAGTGTGTATGGGGTGTATTGGGCTCTGGAGCAGTGGCACTATATATGAATTCACTGAGATTTATGCGGGATAATGAAAGATCAGCCAGTAATGCTTGCTTGCAGATGGCAGACCCTCACTGAGGCCGTGCTCCCAGGATGAGACAGAGCAGAACTCCCCTAGAAAGCAAAGCAGGGCCAACCCTAACGGAAAAGCCCACCACTGTCGTTTCTGTGCTGTCTCACAGTTTGTATGTGGCCAGGACTCTTCTGGGAGAACTCAGTCAAGACAGTGTAGGGGATTTTCTCTCTTCTGCAAAAGAGGCCTCTCACCTCTGCCCTGAGCTTATGGAAGAGAAGGGAGCTGGCCTTTCTGGCAGGAAAGATCTGTCTGTAGAGACTGTAGTCACTCGATCTTCCCACGTTCTCCGGGACTTAGAGCCAGGCTTGCCAGGCTTGCACATTTGGCATTCTGATGGCAGTACTGTGGTACTGACTCATGCTCAGCTCCCCAACAGGGCTTGCCCCTTTCCCACTTTCCATTCATAAACGGCCAGGAATGCTCCATCTCCACTCAAGTGTTTAGTTTTTCCTTTTCATCGCAACACGACCAGCTAAAAGCAAGTGGCTTTGTATTCATCTCAGCATGCNTAATGAAAGATCAGCCAGTAATGCTTGCTTGCAGATGGCAGACCCTCACTGAGGCCGTGCTCCCAGGATGAGACAGAGCAGAACTCCCCTAGAAAGCAAAGCAGGGCCAACCCTAACGGAAAAGCCCACCACTGTCGTTTCTGTGCTGTCTCACAGTTTGTATGTGGCCAGGACTCTTCTGGGAGAACTCAGTCAAGACAGTGTAGGGGATTTTCTCTCTTCTGCAAAAGAGGCCTCTCACCTCTGCCCTGAGCTTATGGAAGAGAAGGGAGCTGGCCTTTCTGGCAGGAAAGATCTGTCTGTAGAGACTGTAGTCACTCGATCTTCCCACGTTCTCCGGGACTTAGAGCCAGGCTTGCCAGGCTTGCACATTTGGCATTCTGATGGCAGTACTGTGGTACTGACTCATGCTCAGCTCCCCAACAGGGCTTGCCCCTTTCCCACTTTCCATTCATAAACGGCCAGGAATGCTCCATCTCCACTCAAGTGTTTAGTTTTTCCTTTTCATCGCAACACGACCAGCTAAAAGCAAGTGGCTTTGTATTCATCTCAGCATGCGCGCTGGTGGCTGTGATGGCTAGGCCACGGCACCTTCTGCTTCTAGAACGACTCCTCTGTCTCCCTTGATGAGAATGGATCACTCGAGGCAGGGCCTTCCTGAAAATGCCCCTCTGCTACACCCATCTTACACAAGTCTCTGCTGGTATCAAGGAGCTGATATTTGCGAAGAGAAATGGTAGCTCACGTGTTTTTATTACTCAACAAAGCAGAAGAGGGCCTCCCTGAGTTTTTGTCGCGTCTGTAAGACATCTAGCCTTCATCACACTGACTGTGACTGCTCCGCCTCTTAAGTCCTCTTTACAAACTATAGGGGGAAGGTCAAGGTTTTTATAGGAAAGGATATTGATTCATGTTGCTGCCCCTTGTGTTTAGTCTGCCCCTTATCTTAGCAGGTTTCCAGGCTGCTTGGAGAAGGTCCCTGGGGTGTGTATTTTAAAATAATGTATTCTAGAAGTTCTTGCTGGTTTAGATGGTAAAAGTTACCTCCTGGACTCNGTGACTGCTCCGCCTCTTAAGTCCTCTTTACAAACTATAGGGGGAAGGTCAAGGTTTTTATAGGAAAGGATATTGATTCATGTTGCTGCCCCTTGTGTTTAGTCTGCCCCTTATCTTAGCAGGTTTCCAGGCTGCTTGGAGAAGGTCCCTGGGGTGTGTATTTTAAAATAATGTATTCTAGAAGTTCTTGCTGGTTTAGATGGTAAAAGTTACCTCCTGGACTCTCTCCCCTCTTGGTAACAGTGATGGACAGCTGTTGGTAAGTGATGGGTCAGGGATGACAGAGGTCTGGCGAGGCTGTCCTGCTCTTCAGAAGGATTCTGGCCGCAGCTCTTATTCAAATTATGTCTGAGAAAATTGCCAGGAGGAAATTAAAAAAGTTATATGTCCTGCTACTAGCAAAAGAAATTCTACATGCCGTTGTATTAAATCTGTTTATATCAGGCTAGAAAATAATGGATGGATTTGTTTATGAGGGTGAAAATTCCGGTCAAGAAAGAAAGATTTCATATCATAGGAATGTGTGATTTTATGGGACAACCTCCATAGACCTTCCCCAATTATATTTTGCCCTAGCAACAAAGCTTCACTATGTTTCTAAAGTATTATTTAACAACTCTGTGTTCATACACTAAGTGTAATTGTAGGTGATGAAAATGACAGTAATGAGAGTGATGGNGAAAGATTTCATATCATAGGAATGTGTGATTTTATGGGACAACCTCCATAGACCTTCCCCAATTATATTTTGCCCTAGCAACAAAGCTTCACTATGTTTCTAAAGTATTATTTAACAACTCTGTGTTCATACACTAAGTGTAATTGTAGGTGATGAAAATGACAGTAATGAGAGTGATGGCCAATGGCCATAGTAATGGTGGTGGTCACAATGGTGATGGGTGATAATAGTGGTGATGATGGTGATGGTGATGGTAGTGATGATGATGCCATGTTGATGATAATTGTGCTAATGATGGTGATTATGGTGGTAGTGGTTATAGTGATGATGATTTTTTTAAAAATGCAAGATCCAACTATTTTTTTCTGTCTGTTGGTTTTGTTTTGTAGCAGTGTCCTTGGCTCTTGCTTTGAATGGAGTCTGCACAAACACTATTAAATTAATAGTGGGAAGGTAAGTTCCAAGAAGAAACAAATGATCCGAATATGATGGTTCAAGCAGACGTACCCTTGGTACTGTGCCCCAAGGACAGATTCCAGGGTGTTCGATTTTCCCTTAAATTGTTGCCCTTCTGGGATTTCTGACCTTCAGTACAGCTTTTCTTTCCTTTGAATTATGACCTCACTATTTTAGGGAGGAGTTCACTAGCACAAGAGTGTCCACTGGCTGACTGACCACACTTTCTTCTGGCCGAAGCCTGCTATTGGCATTTCCAGAGCCATCCATTGCTTTCCCAGCACCAGGCTGGGCTTCTGCACTTGTCAGTTTTGGCCTTTAGCAAATTAATAAGATCACTTCTATATTGCAGTTTCCTTTGGGGAGAGATGTATGGGCTGGCATTTCAGATCTGCCTTTCTGTCACACTTCTCTTACTGCTCCTGAGAAATGATGTCTGGTTTCCATTTCCTCTCCCTTCTCTTCGGCTGCTCTGGTAGAGAGTCTCTGGGGAGATGAGAAGCCCAAAGGCCTCTCAATACTACAGCTAACTTGAGCTCCAGCTTCTAGCTCCTGGCCTTGAACAAACAAGATTCCATTACAACCTCAGCAACAGGGTACTAAGCTAGGCATCAAAGAATAGAAGATAGGCAAACCTGGGTTAATAAAAGACCCTATAATGCAATGCCCTTCTGGATCCCTCCATGCTTAGCATGGTCTTGGGGTCCAGATAAAGTGCTCATTCTAGGGGCTTACCCCCTGGGGTTTTGGTTAAGTAGATGGACAATCGTTGCCATGGAGAAACACTGGCTGGGTCTGAGAAACAGCACAAGAGTGGGTCTAATAGATCCCAGAGCTAGGAGGTTCAGTGTATGAATCCGTCCATGACAGGAGTGACCCAGTGTGCATGGTAAAAGGGAGATGTGCTTACAGCTTTAGCAGGCCTTGCCCGTGTAATCCCCACAGCGATATCGGCTGACTTGCTACAGAGTAGTGGGCTGGCATGCCTCCACACTGGAATCCTTACTTGAGTAGGGAATTCAAACATGTGGTCAAATGTTGGGCACAGGACTCAATTCTGCAGCTTCTAGCTTGTGTTGGCCACATGCTAATCACGAGTGACCTTGGCAGGAGTGTCATCTCCTTCAGACCTCTGACCCTGCCTCAAGGATTGTCATAAGCATTATATGACTTGGTGAATGTGCAGTGCCTGGCCCTGCACCTACACTCAAGGATAAGTTATTAGCTGCAGTTGCCCTTGAATGGTTTGGCTTCAGGTCCAGAACCACCCTTCTTTCCTCCAAAGATCTCTGTCCTACTTCTGCTTTAGGCCAGAGACACCAGCCTAGGCTACTGAACTCCTCATACTGTGTGGCTGAGTCATCAAGTTTCCCAGCCAGGCTGAGGGCCACTGCTTGAGGAAAGGCACTGGCCATCAAAACTTGGCACGTAGGGGTGTCATGTCCCGGACTCTTAGAATCGGGGGCAGGGCATAGCTTTCTGGAACAATAGATCAAGATAGGAAGTTCTTTCTGCTTTGCTGACACCATGCTTAGGTGCCTCAGGAAGTTCCACTACTTAATGCTCAAGACCTCAGCTTTGATGGGGTATTGGTTTCCCTTTACAGATGTGGAAATGAAAGTGAGGAAGGCTGAGACCTCCCTTTGGCTGCAAAACTAGCTCCAGTTCCTATCTTTCTGACCCCAAAGCCTGAGAATACCCCAGCAACTGTATTCAGAGGATTCTGGGGAAACTNTACTGAACTCCTCATACTGTGTGGCTGAGTCATCAAGTTTCCCAGCCAGGCTGAGGGCCACTGCTTGAGGAAAGGCACTGGCCATCAAAACTTGGCACGTAGGGGTGTCATGTCCCGGACTCTTAGAATCGGGGGCAGGGCATAGCTTTCTGGAACAATAGATCAAGATAGGAAGTTCTTTCTGCTTTGCTGACACCATGCTTAGGTGCCTCAGGAAGTTCCACTACTTAATGCTCAAGACCTCAGCTTTGATGGGGTATTGGTTTCCCTTTACAGATGTGGAAATGAAAGTGAGGAAGGCTGAGACCTCCCTTTGGCTGCAAAACTAGCTCCAGTTCCTATCTTTCTGACCCCAAAGCCTGAGAATACCCCAGCAACTGTATTCAGAGGATTCTGGGGAAACTGCCATTGTTGATGACAGAGGGGTCTTGCAGAGGGGTGGGGTTTGTTGGGGGGAAGGGATCAGCTTGGGGTTTGTTGTGATGGCAGCGTTGTATATTGAAAATGTCCATGGTGTCTTTTGTAGACCTCGCCCCCATTTCTTTTACCGCTGCTTTCCAGATGGGGTGATGAACTCAGAGATGCACTGCACAGGGGACCCTGACCTGGTGTCCGAGGGCCGCAAAAGCTTCCCCAGCATCCACTCCTCCTGTAAGTCCAAGGCGAGGGCACTTTTGTTCTCCTGCTCAGTTTTGGGGGAATGTTTAAATGAAGAGAATGGTTTTGGTACCTGAATGTCAGCACCATGCAGTTTTTCTTCACTGTGGGGTGGATGGCTGAGAAAAATAACATCCAGGGGTGGTCATGGGAGGTGGCGGTCAAGGCTTTGGGCTTTACCTAGTGTTGCGTATGTTGCTTCTGTGAGCTTGGAAGAATGTGGCATGTGACATTTCGCCCCTGGATGGTATGACTCAAGAATTTGACAGTGCAGAGGGAACTTACCAAGCTCCTTGACACTTCTGTTCAATTTGGCATTGTGTCTAGTATTTTTTCAAATGAAGGTATTGTATGTGTGAACACACACACATAGACATATATATATATAACATGTATGCATATACATACACATGACGCATATGAAAATGTGTATGCTCATATGCACCTCAATATATAGTTTCACTGTAGGCACTGGAGCCTGGATCCGCCTTACACACAGACTAGTCTGAACCAGCAGTAGCATAGTAGAGCAAGAAAGCCACACGTCTCTGAATTGTGGCACATCCTGGCTCTGCCAGGTCTTAGCACTTTAAAGTCACCTTTCTGAGCCTCAGGTCCCACTGTGTTTCATGGAGATAGGAATGCCTCCGTTCTCAGTAGGAGTGAGGGTTAAAGTCAGAGAGGATACTTCTGAACATTTCTGGAGCATCTTTCAAAGCAGTAGGTGGAGGTCCACTGTTTTATTTAGTTCCCCGAGTATAAGGCACTTGGGGGCTGGGCTTGTCACCATTGCTCTCCCGGTTGTCATTTTTGAGCAGGGCTGGTGTTTCCAGTCACTGAGTGGTGTTTGTCGAATGCTCAGGCACCAGGCATTGGTGCTAGGAATCCAAAGCCAGATAAGACCAAATCCAGCCCTGGAAGTCCCCAGGTGTAGCAGGCTGTCTGTGATGTTGTAGATGTTGGGGTACTGGAGACAGACTAAGGCTGCAGGTGACTGGCTGCCTGGAATGGGAAAGGCTTCATCAGACTGTGACGTCCTTAGTTTGCCGCGGGTCTAACCATTATTTCCTTTTGGCAAGCCTCTTATCTTACTGGGATTTCCCCCAAATCCTGTGCTAAAGGTGCACCGTACCAGTTAGTGGCTGAACTGAGAACCATCGGAAGGCCTCTCTGTTTGGACATTTTCCCCAGAGATACTGGAAAGTAGTGTCTGTGGATGAGCTATGGGAGTGACAGACACTCTAAGGGATCATTGCCAGCCCTGTTGCAGCACTGTAACCTTCCAGGTTGAGGCTGATCCCTTCTTACACACAAAACAATGAGGCTCAGACAGGGTCAGCTGCTGATGTGAGGAAGGCGGCCTCGGGCATGGTGTTGTTGTCAGCCTTTGGAAGATTTACTGCAATGCAGTGTTCATATGCCGTGTTAGTTAATGCCTCGTTTCCTTCTCCACAGCTAAGAAGATTATGGCAAGTTGAATACTGTCCCTCTTCCTCTAAGTAAACCCAGGCCTTACTCCTAGAACTTATAAACATGACTTTATTGACTTCATTTTTTTAAGGGTTGTAGTTAATAGTATTGTAATAAATATTAGAAATTTGCCTAGGGACTTACTTCAGGAGTTCTCAACACACACATGCACACACACACACACCCTGACTACATAAGGAAATGGATGTGTTAACTAACTTGACCACTCTAACCATTTTCCATGT
>LOEQ01007640.1:31986-60307 GCA_001685075.1 Bramus lutescens | reverse complement strand
CCACAGGGCAAGGAACCCGGATTGATCTCTGGATTGGAGAGTGAGGGGGAGGGTTATTGGGGGGGTATGGGAGGAAAATGGGAGGAGGGGAGAAGGTGGAAATTTTTAATAAAAAATACTTTAAAAAATATAAAAAAGAAAAAAAGAAAAAAAGAAAAAAAGAAAAAAAGAAAAAGAAAAAAAGAAAGCAGAGGCAGGCAGATCTCTGAGTTCAAGTCCATCCTGGTCCATATAGCAAGTTCTAAGTCAGTCAGAGGTAGCTAGTGAGATCCTGATCAAAAATAAATAAGTAAAACCAAAAGTCTCATAGAAATCTATGAGTTGGCTTTAGGATCTTTTCCATTCCAAAACCTCATTGCTAGTCAAGCATTGAAGGTTTCTGTGAAGAAGAGTCCAGCCATGTGTGATGGTGGTACATGCTTTAATCCTCAGCATTTGGAGGCAGATGCAAGTGGTTTCACTTTGAGTGAATTTGAGGCCAGCCTGGTCTACATAGTGAATTCCGATGAGTTGATACTACATAATAAGACCAGTTTCAAAAACAATAAAACCCCAAACAGCAACAACAACGAGAGCCCAGTAAACCCTACGATTCTTAGGGTTTTATTTGAATACTTAAAAAACTTTTTATTCATACCTTTGACAAACAGAATTCCTGAAGCTGCAGAATGCATTGAAGGAAGAATCAACTTGCGGTTTTATGGGGTTCTAAGGTTCAGCAAGCAACAGTCAAAACTTCTTTCCAATTCATGCCAGATATTGTTGTTAATAAATGATACCATGTTGGAGGATGCTGCTTGTTGGTCTCCGGCTGCTTTGCTCCAAAATAATCACACAGAAACCATATTATTTAAATCACTTATTGGCTCATTACCTTTAGCTTCTTATTGGCTAACACTTACATCTTAATTTAACCCATCTCCATTAGTCTGTGTATCACCACCAGGTTGTGGCCTACCAGCAAAGTTTCAGCACATCTGTCTCTGGCAGTGGCTCCATGACTTTTCTTTGACTCCACTTCCTTTTTTTCCCAGCATTTAGCTTAGTTTTCTGTGCCTAGCTCTGTTTCCCTATAGCTCTGCTATAGGCCAATATAGTTCCTTTATTTATCAATGGCAATCACAGCATACAGAGGGAAATCCCACATCAATGCCATCTGTTTGTTTGCTTTGACCAATAAACAGCTATGAGCAAGAGATTCCAAACTGGAAGATGAAAGTCAAACCAGGTAAACCCATGTAAAAGAATATCTATAGCTGGCAACTGTTAACTGTAGTAATATTTTGTTTATGTTTTAACAAATAAAGCTTGCCTGAAGATCAGAGTTCAGAGCTAAGCCACTAGAAGCCAGGAAGTGGTGGCACACACCTTTAATTCCAGGACTTAGGAGACAGAAGCAGGGGGGTGTCTGTTATTTCAAGGCCACCTTGAACTACATAAGATTTAAACTGTCTAAGAGAGAACCAGAGATTACACAAAGGTGATCCCAGCACTTGGAATATGTGCTTTTAATCCCAGCACTAGGGAGGTGGAGACAGGAGTGATATGATTGAGCAGAGAGAGGAATATAAGGTGGGAGGAGACAGGAGCTCAGTGTAGTCTGAGTTTTGGTGAAGACAATTGCAGTCTGAGGATGCAGTCTGAGGACAGGATTGCCCCTTCCATCTGAGCATTGGTAGAGGTAAAAGGTCTCTCTAGTGGCTGTCACACTGCTTTTCTGATCCTTCAGCTTTCAGTTCCTAATATCTGGGTGTTTATTAAGAACAACTAGAATTCATGCTACAGTTAACAGTGCCCACTAGTTCAGCCACTGTGAGGAAAAGATACCCACAGCAATAACCCTTCTACAGATGTAAATGCTAGAACCAGGCCCAGCTCCTTGTCCCAGACAGTCACTCCAATGAGCAATAATCCTGCTAGTGGAAGTCTCTCCTTTTCCTGGAAGTTCCCAGGAATTCCATCCCAAGCATAGTTTAAAATATTTAAGTCAAATTTACCAATCTCTTCATATGAAACCATTTTCAGTTATTAGTCTTAAACTTTCTTTTATGGGTCTAAAATATTTACAAATGCTTCTAATGCTTTTATGGTTTTCCTCATATATTTCTTTCCTTAACCTATTTGAATATAATTTTGAAAACACAAAGTCTTAACCTAGTATAACCAGTTGTCCTGCTAGTCTGCTATTTTTCCCACTGGAAATTATATACTAGATACTAGAGCTAGAAATTAGATACTAGAATCTATATTTATATATTCTGATTCACTTATTCCTAATATCTATTATTTCACTACTACTGTACTGTTTTAAATGCTATAACCTTATCTCATTTAAAATACATGTGAGTAGCCAGGTGTTGGTAGTGCACACCTTTAATACCAGCACTCAGAAGGTAGATGTAGGCAAATGTCCATGAGTTTAAGACCAGCTGGCTACAGAGACAGTTCCAGGGCAGCCGGGGCTACACAGAGAAAACTTGTCTTGAAATTAACCAAATAATCAACCATAGACCTGTGTGACCCTTGAGTGGAAATGATACACATCAACTCATTCATCTTAAAATGCCAGAGAAGCAATAACTTGCTGGTTGTAGTGCCTCACACTCCTCCTATCCCAGCACCTAGAAGGCTAAAGCCATGAGTTTAAGGATAACTGAGTCTTCCAGGCCAGCTTGGGATACCTACCAATATCCTGTCTCAGAAAACTCAAATACAGTCAGCCAAACAAACAATAACAAAAACCCTCCAAGAATGATTTGTTAATATTAGCCTTAAAATTTGTGCTTTGTTAAATAGCCATGCTTGTTTGAAAGGCTCTGCTTCTTCTCTACTTAGACATATGATCATTAAACAACAACAGGAAGGCTAGATGATAGTAGAAAACACTCTGACTTGGGAGATCATCTAGGTTGGAAACCTGACTTTGTTATTTGTTAGCTGTGAGCTGATGGCACAATGATGAACCTTGTTCAGCCACTGATAAAGATGGAGCAATAATAACATCATGCCTGTTTCCCAGGTCAGTGAAAAGGATTAGAAAGGAAAAAATATGTTTGCTAACACAGAGACTATCACCATTAGCAGAAGAGCTGAAAAAAAATGTCAGGTTGCCTTCAGTTCTGGTCTAGGGTCTATTGTGGTATCATTTACATATACATCATCTCATTTGACTCATAGAAGTCTTGAGTCACCAATGATCATATGACTTCTGTGGTATTGAATTAGATAATGATTTAATAAACTATGATGATACAATGGATATTAAATGGTGAATTTAAACAACATTGTTTTTAAACTAAACTCATTATTAAAACCTTTGCTGCAGCCTTTAGCATGAAATCATCTTCAATAATGGTTTGGGGCAGAAATATTTTTAAACTTCTGAACCTTTAACCTTTTAGTATATAGAAATAGGAATATGTGATGCACAATTATTGTCTAGTCTATAAAACAACCCTTTCCTCAGTATGCAATATATTTGTATTCTAACTTAGCCAGTTTCAATTGAGTTAATAGAATTTGATTTCTCATTATGCATGACTTTTTATTAGAAAATAAGAATTTGACTTTCTTCTTAGAGTCAAGTAACAAACTAAAACTGATATTAAACTACTAGTTTGTATTTATAACAAGTCTAGAGAAAAATATATAAGACAGTATAACTTACCATTAGCATTAAAACTCTTTGGGATCTTTCAGACTTGAATTTGAAGCTGGGAAAGTTTCCTAACCTCTTTCAGTTCCAGCCTCTCATGTGTAAAATAGAAGTAGCATGGGGTGTCCGCAAAGAAAACTATTATGGGGGAATTAATATTAGCTAAGCATTAAGTATGGCAAGTATTCACTAAATTATTGTGACTAATGGGGAATGGCAATATTAGAGAATCATTTGGTAAGGAAGAATTTTAAACAAATGAAAGAAATAACAAGGTTTCAAGAGTAAACTCATGGCAAATGTAGTTGTGTTCTAAGCAGACAGGTGATAGTTTTGTTTGTTTGCTTTAATATGAATATATGTTTGGGCAGAAAGAGAATTTTATTTGAAAATATTTGCTTGGTTTGTGGATGTAGCTCAGTGCTAGAGCACTTGTATAACATCCCATGGTTTTGATTCCCACAATTAAAAAAGTATTAAAATAGTACTGGGAATAATGAAAACAAGCTTAAAAACAAAATCTTATTACAAATATTCGTATATTCATTGACAGACAAGACTTAATGAATCAGAGTGCAGAGATTTGGGATGTTAAAAAGTCAAAAAGCAAGATCTTTTGATTTACATACAAAGATTTTTCATATAGATCCCTCTTTCAATGTTTTCAGAAACTGTCAGCTGAACTATTTAGGATATTGAATTCCCTGTATATTCTTCAAGCTTTTACTCCTATATTTAATCCTTATGTGAGAAGAGGATGTAGTTGAAGTTAAGAGGATCTCTTGATTTTAAAAATCTCTGGAGAATTTGGCAGGGTCCAAACATTGATGTCTACATTATTGTTTTTGGTGGCCGGTAGAATCACGTTCAAATTACTTAGGCCTTAGAATTGATGTACATGGAGTTATTGAAATGATCTAACTCCATAACACAAAGCATACTTCCTGTCTTTTGCTTCCTGTGTTATCTGCTTTGTGTCTCAAAAATTAGCAAATTTCTTAGCCATGTGAATATGCAATTCTTTTCTCAGATAAAGAGAAATACTTTGCTCATGTGGTTTCAAAAGGTTCCTTTTCCTGGTCGTTTTTAGAGTGGGAGGCATTCCATTCTGAAGGTCAGAGAAGTCATGACACATTATGGGTAAGCTCATCTCTTCACAGTGAGTTCAGAAAAGAATGATACAGGCAGCAAAGCAAGCCATGGTCATGATATTCTGTGGCAGAACATTTGGGTTTCCCTACAGGTGGAATCAGTACGAAGTGAGTCATTAGTCATCACATTTTCTGGAAGACTCAGAAGAGAAAAAGTTTAGAGTGAAATTGAATACAGACTTATAATTCACTTCTGTCATTCACAAGGGAGGATGATGTTCTGCATTAAGCTTGTTCACCAAAAAGGTTCACAATAGTCTGGTTCTTATGCCAAGTGCCAACTAGAAAAGAGTAGAAAGAGAACACAGGGTGTTTGAAATCTTTATTGAATCTTACTTATGTTAGGAACGTGTAAAGATGCTTTGTTCAAACATGTCCTTTGTATATGATTAAAAGGAGAAGGGCATGGAGACAGTGGTGGAGAAGGGCATGGAGACAGTGGTGGAGAAGGCATAGAGACAGTGGTGGAGAAGGGCATGGAGACAGTGGTGGAGAAGGACATGGAGACAGTGGTGGTAATGAGCAATGTGAAGAGCTAAGTAGTTAAGGAAAGGGAAAGGGACACAGGGAAATTATGAGTTCTGTAGATGACTGAGTCAGGAGAAAAGGAGTAGAAATCTTACCTGGGAAACTGAGTCCTACTTCACACTGATCTGCATAAAGGCAAAAGATAATTTAACTCACCATGGATTTGATGGATGAAGATTCCCATTCAACAGATTCCCCACTTGGAGATGGTTCAAAAAGCAAGAATCTGACTGATAGAAAAGACCCTGCAAATGCTATTGTGTTTATTAATGGGAAACCACCTGTAAATTCAAATTTTCAACAGTGGTCATACCTCAATACAAAAATCTACTTCTTTGAAGGCTAAAAAGTTCTTTGAATTGAGTATTGACTCAATGTTCAAGGCTCCTACATTAGAAATGCAGATGTGTTAGGAGAAATGAGTCAGGGATATGTTAATTTGATTTTTAGTTTGTTCATTGTTTTGGATCAAAACTTGTTTTCACATCTGAAGAACTAACACCGCAAAAATGATGTAGCATGTTAGGAATTTGAAATTAAGGGTTTTTCCTATTTTTCAATAAACATTTCTGAAGATTGCTTTCCAGGTACGTCAGTGGGGCAGGGTGCTTAGATTCAGGTACCCTAAGTCAATGCCTGTTGGAGGACAATGGTGAGAGTTTGTATTTGAAGATTTCCAGACTCTTCCATCTTTTCTATGATAATATGATTGCTAATGTAACATTCCTGGGTTTCATAGTCTGGAGAGAAATGGCCAGCCTGGGAAATCTACCAAATTGTGAGGATGAAGAGGAATGAATATGGGTGCTGGAGAGAAGTCTTTCCATCCCTTTGTGCTATCTAACTAGAAAGTTTGACACCTTCCCCATTTACAATTATATATAGAATATCTGGAAATTCCTCATGTTCTTTACAGAGTCACTCATAGGAGGATACAAAATCCATTTGGGATAGAAATTGTGTTAAAAAATAAAATCAAAAAACCTTTCCCCTTCCACAGTCTCCTCTCCTTTTCCCTGTTCTTCTCAGAAACAGCTGTTTAGTTGAGGGTCCCTTGAATTTGTGCGTAGGCTCCTTCCTGTGTCTCAGTCCAAGTTGCCAGGTGTATTCCTAGTTAACAAGTCTATATGCCTGACTTTGGTCTCCTACCCAGGCTTTGCTGACACACCAGTCAGTGTGGACAGTGTTGGGTGGGAAACTTTCTTGACTATTTTATGGCTGATTGTTGCTTACTGAATGCAGGTTCAAAACTCTAAACTCAAAAGCCTTCTAGACATAGCATTCCTGAGATTATATCTTGTGAGTAGTAGTTAGGGAGCCACCCTTGGTCTTTGAGACATCACCCTCCAATCAAGTAAAGAGGGTTCCAGTAAATGGATTTGACCAAGTGGGATGCAGTTCCAAATTTACACAGCTCTCAGAACCTCAGCCCACAGCTTCTCATTTTCTCTCTCATATCCTCCCTCATTTCTCATCAACCAAGGGGTCAGCCTTCTACTTTTCTCCCAATATTTCTGACCAAAGGCCAGATCTCTCAATATTGGGAATGCTACCCTGATCTCCAGAGGCAAACCTCTTCTAAATAAAGATGACTATTGGCCACAAAGTTATCTGCAGAAATGAGCCTCTTTAGGCTTGAAGGTTTTAGCCCTTGGATCACTACTGGGCAGGACTAGATAGGCTTTTGATGGCACACAGAAAGACAAGGTCTCTGGAGTTTATCCATCAATAATCTCAAATTCTCTACTGAGTTTTTCACTATAGTGAGTAGAATCGATCTCGACTCATCTGATTTTGGGATGTTGGGCCCAGAGTAACTTCTGAGGGTACCCAGGGTCAGTGAAGGAGACTGGCACAAGCCCAGTGAACTGACACACTTCAAGGCTTGCTTATTTTTCCTGTTTGTGGTTTCCTCCTTGAGCAGATCTTGAAGTCAACAAAACTCCCCACACGGTGGCTCTCTTGACTAAAGTTGGACATTCAGCAGTGAATTTTAAACAAGTAGTCTTGGAGATTTTAAAATATTTTTTCCAGATTGAACTCATTTCAGAATTCAAGTGGGAGGCAAAAGTGAGGATTTTAATGCGGTTCACCTTTGACTTGCAGAGAGGTAAAAGTCAGGGAAAGCCAATGTAGCCAATAGCTCTTGGAAAGTTTGTTAAGAAAGGCTGCTCTGCTGGATTATCCTTTTTATTCACTGCAGGCTCTTTGTGTAAGGGTTAGGGAAGGCAGCCACCAAGCATGTAATATAGGCATGTAGACACTCCTGAAGACAGATGTAACACAACACAGAGAGAAATGAAACGTCTCCCACATAGAAGTAGTTTGTTGAAAGTAGGTTATCTAAAGCTAGAAGGAAACTAAGGAAACAGGCAGCTTTGGATCATTAATAGCTAGGAAATAAGGAAAAAGTTTGACTTGTGGAGGAAGAAATAAATCACAAAAAGTGAAAATAGCATTAAAGATGAGTGATTCATTTTTGCCCTATGCCCTTGAAAAAGTATACAGAACCAATGGCATATTTAAACACTAATCCCAATCACACTAACAGGAAACACTCCTACTTAATTGTAATTTCCTCTAATTTTTGTGTGTATAAGATCCAGATAGTTAAAATGCACACTAATGGTTATTGATGCTTCTATTCCTTTTGAAAAGAAAGACACTCGAGATCTTTGTGGACCGGAAAGTTACTAATCTGGAATTACTCAGGGGTTCAGAAAGTTCCTATTGGATGTGGTCTTTCCTTATTGCTTTCTTCTTCCCATTTTATTTTTTAGTTAACTATCCCCAGGGAAGTGTTCCTGGTAGCAATCTTCACCAAGAAAACTTGGGCTAGGAATTCTCCTGCCTTCCCAGTCTATATTTCCCTAAACAGAATTCAACTTGTGAGAGAAGTGTAGGGCACCCCTTTCTCACTCTCGCATTCTTGAAATAGCAGTTCTTGCAGAAAACACAACACCATGGTTTCATATTTTAAAATCAGTAAGAGCCACAAAGGCTGTGAAAGTGTGCAAACAAGGAAGGAAGAAATCCAAACACCAGGACTAACTATGAAGAAAAAGCTCCGCACAGAAATCTAAGGCAGGGATTAAGGTTCTCAGCATTGGGATATTTGTGGACACAGGATGCAAGGGGAGATGGATTTGAACAGCAGGGTGATTTAGACAATGAATTGCCACAGTAAGAACACTACTGTCAAACCTTCATATTTAGAGACTGTGGTGAAAATTAAGCCAGTGGCAATTTTCAATGCTTGTAGCATCTGCGCCCAACAGTTCAGCACCCAGAGCCTGGACAGCGCCACAGGCTTTGCTCCCAAGGGAGCCTTCCCATCTCATCAATCTACTCAGAGACAGACTGTCAACACAGCCAGACTCATTAGGTAGTTACTGAAAATCCTCTAAGATTTCCCTTTCAAACGCAAAACGACTTCCACATTTAATTGCCTATCTAAAAAAGCACAAGCAAGAAATTAAAGAGATCGAAATTAAATTTATTAATGGGAGAGCTTGATGGTATTTAATTCTAAAGATCAGAGTTGTCCTCGATGGGGCTTGAGTAAAAAGTATAAAGAAGAGACACAATAAAATCATGACTTCACCATACCATAAATTCCACGGATTCTTCACTTGTCTTTGAGAAATGGGTGAAATCAAAAACCATCAAAATAATTGAACTTCTTAAAAATTGTATTGTGTGAGTGAAAGGTGTTTATGAGAAGCTGATGACTCCAGATCTTATCATCCTGGAGGACAGCACAGAATAGTTAATATGTTCCTTGAGGGACTAGGATGCTGACGTCTTTTACTGATACCGGATCATTACGTGACTGAGAAAAAAAAGAGGAAGTCATATCATGAATAAAAATCGGAGCACTACAGTGCAACCAAAATATTCTGTACTTGAAGGCAACTGCAGACAGATGTTGACAAAGAGTGTCTCTTGAAACCATATACGGATAGTTTTTTTTATTAACTGCATATATAAATACGAGCAGAAGGCCAGTCACCTCTGTCAGCATCAACAGAAGCCCCATCTTCAGACGCAGCCTGAGACCTCAGAACAGAGAAGGTGCCTCTGACTCTTGCAAGCTGCCGGATCATCTCCCACAGAGGCCAGCAGCCCGGGCTAGCCCTCTCCTTTCCCATCCTCCCTTCTTCCTTGACTTTCCCTCTTTTTCTTACCCACTAGCTTCTTTCCCCAGGCGGACTTAAGGCCACTCTGCTCCCCCTCCCTTTGGCTGCTCGCCTACTCTGTCTTCTACATCTCTCTTCTCTCCCACTTCCTTCAGTGTCACAAGCTCCTTCCTAATTCTGTGCGTCTACAAAGTTTTGAGCGGAATTTTAGCCCCGGCAAATAAGTCCCCCCAGCTCCTCCAGCTGATTCCTGCAGCTTCTCTCCAGACAACAGCGCCAGACAGTGAGTGATGACTCTCGGGTTGTGATTCCAGCCCAGAAACTCAAAGGAGCCCTTTGCCCTCGGTCCTACTTGGCAGCCAACAGTCTCCTAGCAGCGGTAAGAGTCAAATAGTAGGGGGGAGGGGGGCTTTTACCATACCATACTAACCGATTCATTTACTATAGGCTCCCTCCCGCGTGCTGGCAGCAATATCAGTGTACGCGTTAGCCTTCTTTAGTTCAAGGTCTGGCTAGTTACTGGGTACACACACATAGCTATTTTTTCGAATTATACCAACGGAGAAGTGGTCAGACGCACCAGCGTGGCTAAGTGGCGTTGAACACAAGGAGCCATAGCTTCTCTGGCTCCCCCAGCTCCCAGGAGTTTTTTGAGGTTAGAAGGTGGAAAACCAGGGGCAATCTCACTTACTGCGTGCCCTCTTTTCCCTACTGCTTTGTAGAATGACCATGTGTAGCGGAGTGAGGCTGGCCTTGCTGGTCTACGGGATAATAATGCATAGCAGCGTCTCCTGCTCACCTGCAGCCGCTGGACTCCGTTTTCCTGGGATCAGGTAGGTGCTAGCCTAGGCTGAGCTAGATTTTCCTTTCGCCAGACACCACCTCCCGGTCGCCTCCCTACAGTTCTGGATCGCACGCTGCTAAGCATAGCTTCCTGCGCAGACAGGGCATTTCTATAGCCTTTGGCTAGGTACCAGGTCCCTAGCTAAGCCTGGGGGTGGGGGAGGGGCTGGTCAAGGAAGCTCTAGTACAGCCAGACTCACTCCCTCCTCACCAGTGGAGCCCCAAAACCCACATAAAGGGAGTGAGTTTCCGATCCTTGTAGAAACCTTCCCTCCTCCAACTTGTCCAAAGGAGGGGTCAAGGTGCCTCTCCCCGCTTGGCTTCTTTTACCTTTTCTTAGGACGAGTTGGAGAACTTCCGCTCCCAGAGCAAAGTCCGGGGCTGAGAACGAAGCTCGCTCCACTTTGCTTTGTTACAGCCCATTCTGGACTATTGGGGCGGGGTCTCTCGCTCCTCCGCCCTTCCTGTTGTCTCATTCGAATTCTTTTCCACTGGAACACTTTTTTTCAAATGAATCCTTTTCAACTAGAGTTTGAGCCCTAAACGTCTTAGTGGTGGGGGTCTTGGCCAGCCGAGGTTAAGGAAAAGCTACTTGAGAGACGGAAAACACGAGGAGACAGCGAGGGAGGGGGGAGAAACGGATGCGAAGGAGAGAGAACCAGCAGGCTGGAGGGGTTTGGAGGACAACCTAGCCCGCTTGAGGATGCAGATAACCTGGCTTTTGTCTTGGCATCTGCTTCTAATCGTGCGGCGCTGCCCGGGTTCCCTTCTTCAGCCCCAGAGCCCACTACTTGTATGCTGGACAGTGGAAATGCGTGGGTCCGCCTTACACGGGTGCGGGGCGGCACTCAGGACAGTCAGGAGCACGCGGCGACGAGTTGATTCTTGTAGCCGCGCCCAAGAACCTCTGCCTTTGCGGGGCATCTGCCCATTGATGTACTGGCAGACAGGAATCCTCTCTTCTTTATGAGGACGCCTGCATGTGGGCGCCCAGAAGAGCAGTGGGTGGCTAGAAAGATCCTAGTTCAGGGTCTGGGGGCATACCGGGAGGTGGGAGCTTGGATGTGCGCGGTGCAGAGGATCTCACCCGACTCTGGCCTCTCCAGGGAGGGCGAAAAGACTGGACTCTGCCTGGACAATGTTATTTGTCCCTATTGCATTCCGCGATCTCCAAGGGCCGAAAGCCACTCGGCTTTGCATTTTTTGTCCTCCTCTGCCTGTCCTCTGTCGGGCATGAAGGTGATATGTTATGAGGAGCCTGAGATCCCTGGGTACCTACGGAATGTCAGTCCCCAGTCGACCCCTTCCCTTGCGCTCTGGGGTTGAGATGGAATCCAGCCTCCGCTTTATTGCTAATAGATCAGCAAGAACTCTTTGTTTAATTGAAAGCCCTCTTTCTTTCACCTCGGTCTATTCTCAAAGTTCCGTGTACCTAGCACTTTTCCTGGGTGATAGGCACTGGAACACTCCGCCACACCACAGAATGAGCCAAACTAGCTAAGTTTAGGGGCATCTATTATTCATGTTCCTAGCAGATTCTCTCCAGCCCAAAATAGAAGCCGGAGGTTCTCTGTGACCTACATCCGCGCAGGGAAGGGCTCCCCTGGGTTGGACGGTTTGGATGGGGGTGGCTGCTGCCAGAGGTGGCCTCCTGAATCCTACCTACCCACTCACTCATCCTCCTTCCATTCTGCTCTGGGTCTAACCGCCTTGTCTCATATCATTTCTTAGGATCTTTCTGGTGCGTTCTAAATGCTACTTGGTGGGGAGAGGGCCGGCCTTTCACTTGGCCAGGTATTGGGGTCTACACGGTTGTTCAGTTCTCTTGGGATCATTGATCCGCCTGAAGAAACATGAGCGAATTTCCTTGTGAAGTAGGAACTGCTGCTGCGGTGTAGTTCCCTTACCTCGTCCCTACGACTGTTCTAGAAGAAAGGACAATTCTTCGTGGGAGGCCATAAGGAAGAAAGAAAATAAATTCTTTGGACCTGGCAGAACTGGGAGAGGTACTTTTAATGACCCTCCTTCTGGTTATCCCACAGACCAGAAGATGAGGCTTATGACCAGGACGGGAACCTGATGCGGGACTTCTACGACTGGGACCCCCCAGGCGTAGGGAGCCCCGCCTCCGCGCTGCGTGACGCCTACGCCCTCTACTATCCAGCGGACAGGAGGTATAATAAACCCGCCCGGCGCCCGACTTCCGCCGGACCTGACGGGGGGAGTGGGGGGACCCGGTAGTTGCTCTAAAACTAGGGACCTTCCTATGAAAGTCCAAGTCTCCCTTCTATCTGGGTGAATCCAGAAAAGTAGCAGACAGATCCCTGGGAACCTGAGGCCGCACCACGGACTGAAAACTGAGGTGTGAGAGGTGTCCTTGAGTGTGCAACTCCGTAGGTAGGGCGCTCTCAGGTCAGAGAGGTCACCTCAGGGGCCAGGACCAAATCCCATCTTAGAATTACCCCCAGGAACTTCCCAAAGTAACTTCAGGTCCTGTGTCTGTAGTGGTTGTCCGGTCATCCTCCTCGAAAGCCCAGCAAGTGGGGACCTTGGTTGTCACTTGAAAAACCGAGTCAGTGAGTGACCCAGGTCTCATACTTTGTCTCCCCATTAGAGATGTCGCCCACGAGATCCTTAACGAAGCCTACCGCAAAGTCTTGGACCAGCTGTCCGCCAGGAAGTACCTGCAGTCGGTCGTGGCCAGGGGCGTAGGGTAAGAGTTTGTGACAGTTAATTCTCTGGTGATGAGCGCGCCTGGCTGGGTGACAATACTGAGAGCGCGTAGGGAGGGCGGGGCATATCTTGTATGTTTCTGCGCTCCAGAGCGCCTGTGCGCGGGAGGGTGTGTGCGTCCTGGTATCTAGGTGGAAACTACCAGCCTCGGGCGGAGATCTAGAAGTTGGGCTTTTAAACTTGCCTTAAGAGCCAGAGACCCCATGAGAGAGAAAGAGGGTAGGAAAATTGGGATTTGGATCCTTGTTGAATGAGAAACAAGTTAAATCAGATGGCCCCCTTACCAGTCGTTCAAAACCCTCGAGGTTCGTGGAAGCGCTTGCCATAATTTGGCATCACGTTTACTATGAAGGAAAACCTAAAGAACAAAGTCCCCAGTTTAGATACTTGAAAGAAACCGTTTTTGCTCCGGCCAGACAAACCAAGAGCTAAGGTCTTGCATGTGTCAGCAGAAGGCAGCATTTAAATAAAGTCCACGGGGAAGCCGATTAAATTTTAACCATGAATAATTCATGCGGTGAAAAATATTGCCTACAGCCTGTCGCTTTATATCACTATCAGGTTTTTTTTTTTTTCAACTTAACGTAGGCAGAGAGAGGCGTATCCGTGTTTTCCTAGATTTGTGGGATCGATAATTTAGCAGGAGCCAGTGAGGCCTTTAGCAACCTTTGCATGTCCGGCAGTGGAAAGGTACAATTTAGCTAGAAATAGTGACAATGTAATCTTGAGAAGCCACCTTTGGAGAAAAGATTAAAGAGCGAGCACTCTCCGGACGCCCGGGATGCTTCAGAAATATCTAGAAAGATCTGAAAGAGTCCCAGTAGTAGAAGTTCTGAAGCGTGTTTCCACAGCTAGTAAACTGTGGGTGGGAAGGAGGGTCCCCCGGGTCTCCGTCACAGTATTCCCGTCAGCTGGGGTGCGGCAGAGTAGGGCTGCGCAGGGAAGTTCAGAGTCCCGTAGGCTCCCGCTTGGGGGTAGGGCACACTCGTTTCTTTCGCGCACACTCAACGTATCTCCCGCCCCGCCCCCTCTTCTTGCAGCGAGAATCTAGGCGGCGGCGCAGCGGACGACCGGGCACCCCTTACCAAGCGCCACTCGGATGGCATCTTCACCGATAGCTACAGCCGTTACNAGCCGTTACCGAAAACAAATGGCTGTCAAGAAATACTTGGCGGCCGTGCTAGGGAAAAGGTATAAACAGAGGGTTAAAAACAAAGGACGCCGAATAGCGTACTTGTAGCGATGAGTTGCCAGGTATGGTGTGTATAACATGAAAATTCGTTTTCCAAACTGACTGACCAATCATCGCTCATGTGTTCTTTCCAAACATGTATTTATGTATGAAGTAAAGCCATTAAATGACTATTTTGATAATAATATTGTTTTTCTTTTTACGAAGCACTAGAGAATGCACAGATATACTTTGTGGACCAATTATTGATATATATTATAAATATATATTAAGAATATATATAAGTATAACAGAGAGCAATTCTTAAGCGTGCACAAGGATTGAAAATTCGCCTGAGCTGTTTATGTTTTATATAAAATGAATAGAAAAAAGACAATCATTGTTTTGAATATTACTCCTATTTTTGTAAACTGAAATTAAAGGATAGTATTTTTTATCCACAACAGGCCTGAAGGTACCAAAAATGGCCGTTTGCTACTGTACAAAAAACAATGATGCCCTGCTCCAGGGGAATTCTGAGGTAATGACTGGGGTAATTGCTGAAGGGCTTCCTTTCCCTGTGAGTCTCTGGGGCAGGCTGCTTGAACCCCAGCCTAACAAACTCAAGGGGGCTTTGTCCCACTGGCTGCGGGCAATTTGGCTTTCTTTGATTCTCCTTTTATGTGTATTTGTCTCTCCTCAGACTCTCAGCCCAGAAGGACATTCTAATTAAACAACAGCTCGATCCAAATTGTGCTTCTCCCCAGAATTTTCGTCATTCCCTGGGAGAAAAGTTGAGGAATTGTACAGAGGAGATCGGCTTGGAGAGAAAGCTCTCTTTTCTGTACGTCCTGATTCTCCAGGGAACCGACTATCCCAAGGTTAGGGCAATTGGAACAAGGTTAAAGAAATAGAGGCGGTTTGGAGGAGGCAGAGAGTGGGTGGCAGAGGAATACTGTGCAAAGGGACTGATTTGAGAACTGCCCCCGGTTTGAGAATCTGGGGGCAAGTCCAGCCCCTTTGTAGGTTCCACTGCCTGACAAATTGGGTGCTGGATATTGCAATCGAGTGCAAAGTACAATGTGTTTTTCTCCAGTGCTGTCCATGCTTCTCATTTTGTGAAATGGCCAGGATCCCCCTCTTTGAATCCTATTCTGTAGAAGCCACCCCTGTTCTTTGTGGTTTTTCTGGAGAACTCTCCTTTCTGCCCCTACTACCTTCCTGCATTGTTTAAGAATCATTTGCCATTTTCACTTCTCTTAAGTTTGTGAATGCTACTCATTTTTTGTTGTTGTTTGATGCAAGCAGTGACTGTGAAGTTTAGGAACCCCTGTGTAGCTACCATGAAGTAATTATGCACTAAATATGAACCTTTTGTTTCTTGTTTATTGAGTTTGTAGGTAAAATGTATTTTTCTACATTATGGCTTATTGCTTAGTAAAATTGTTTCATAAACCAATCTTTGTCATATTAGAATGTGTAATGTTCCAATATTGCTCAATTTGACTAACTGATAAATTATTTAAACCCCATCTTCATATGTATGAGTACTATCTTGTATCTCTGGTCAAGAGTGGGGTAAGCAGGGTCCCACACCCACTCTTGTATCCTGTCTTGGCTAAAGAAAGCATGTCTGTTTCTTGTCAGTTTCTTGAACATATGTGGAGTAATCTTTATAAACAAAAGAACTTTCATCCAGTAACCAGATCAAGCAACAACAAACCAGCAAGTCTCCAAATTTTAGGTACAAATTTTCAAAAAATAAAACAAAAGACAAAAAACAGAAAAAAACCCCATTAGTTTGTGAAGTTTAAAGTACTTTTCCTTTTTCCTGTACAGATTTGGTTAGTATGAAGTCAGGCATCTAAGAAAACAGAACTGTATTTGCATTCGCAGGTGGGTGGATGGATGCTGTCCCGTGATCACATTGCAGAGAAAGCAGGCATTTGATCTCAGCCTGTGTTCGGCTACAGGATCAATCTTTATTTCTGTAGTCTCCTCAGGCAATGTGACCCGGGATGCAGTTTGCAGCTTTAGTGCCTTTCTTTGCCTTTTAAATCGCCACGAATCACAGATGGCTATTTAGTGGCCCTACAATGCTGCAACACATCGGCTTGCATTTTAGTCTTAATTATTTGTTTCTTGGATAATGGGCAGACTTTTCTGTATTTGTGTCAGCTGTTAGTGGTGAAACAAGGCTCTAGCGAACCTTTTCTTTATGAAGTCTAACTTAGTGTTCACGTGGCTAGTGGCAAGCATTTTACAGTGATCACCCAATTTAACCTTTTGTATACTTTTTAGAAATGCCAAGAGCCTTATTAACCTGGAGCAGATTTATGATATAGTGATGATATAGGTAGATGTTAGTCTTGAAACTCTTATTTTGTGTGCAACTGATTATAAAAACATATTAACCAAGCATTATTACACACATAATATCTATAATTAGGTCTTTGATAACTGTTATATAAAGCGTGTAAAATTTGTATGAATAAATTTTTGTAAACAATTCACTTTGGTCTAATGTTTGGAGAAAAACACATTCAGGAAATAATCGTTTTTAAATCTTCTAAAGTACTATATTTCTTTAACAGCCATAAGATTTTTTTTCATGTCTGGAATATTTATCAGCCTAAACATTCATGCATTTCATAAATTGTACTCTAATATCTGTTTGATGAGGTAATGGACTCAACAAAAAAACTTTAAAATAGCTGCTCAGATGGAGACACCTAAGAAAACACTAAGCCCATGAATAGATAGAGATGCTAGAAACATTTGTAAGCTACATAGATTATTTGTCTGCTGGTATGTACATATATGGCTTAGTATTCAGAAAGTTACCAGGCAGTGGTGGCATATCATATTGCAGTGTTAAGTACACTTGTAATTATTTAGCTTTTAAAAAAGTACCTGTATACTAGCTAGGTCTTAATGAAATTTTGTATAAAAATGATGTAAATAATCAGTTTGGGGACTGTAGAAGGTATTTAGAGATATGAGTTATTGTTCACTAGAATGTTTTCAGTAGAAGGATCAAGGACATGATTAATCAGCTTTAACAAAAGGTTTAAAAGAAAATGTACCTTGAAGCCTAAAGAAAAATAGTAAGGTTATCTGTGGATAATATAGGCTACTAACTCAAATTAGTAAGATTTAAAGGAAAGCCTTCATATGAAAATCCCATACATTTCCAAGGGTATTTTTGGTATCCTCGTCTATTTCTGGGTTAAAAATACTTTGAGAATCACTAATCATAGTTCATACCATTTAATGTAAAATGTCATATTTTCATTCTAAAATTACTAAAATTAGTTGGACTCAATTAAAAAATCACTAAATATGTCACAATAGTATTTAAAGGCTAGTAAAACTTCAGAAATTATTCTTAGAGAATAGCTCAGCATTTTAGAACCATATATGGAAGAGCCCAAATCTAGAAATTAGATATGTAGAAAATAAGAAAAGAATATAACATAATTAGTTTATATCAGATTTTATTAGCTAAGGAAAATTTTTTCCTTCATTTGTAATTTTCCTCTTTCTGTGTCACAGTGTAGTAAATGAAAAAATAGAGAAAGACAATTTGTTTTGATGAGGGATAATACAATGATTTGTCAAAGAAGTAAAGAAAAGCCCTAAAATTGGCTGACATCAAGTGAAATTCAGATATGCAATTTCATTTGGTGTATTTTTTATACAGGATAAATTAAATGCTAAACACTAATATGAAGACTTAAGATAGTTGAGTTTTCAAGGGTCTAAAATATGTGCCTTGCTGTTGTAAGGACTGGGACCATAGAGATCCAATGTAACACAGATTAAACACCTGAAATGGGCAGGTATGCTGGTCAAAGAGCTTGACTGACATGTAGTTGCACTTTTGTAACAAGATAATTGGAGCCTTCTTAGTGATGAAAATTCTAGGGTTACACCAGAATCAATGAGCCTACATTTTAAATAAAAATGCTACACTGATGTGTATTAAGTTTAAGACCACTTAGATTTAGAATTTAATGACATATATAGATAGGAACATATATTTTTCAAGTTAGTTATTTTTATATTAAATAATCATCAGGTTATGCTCCTTGCATACAGTAATCAGTAAAAGTCACATCTGCACCCCCCCCCTTGCAAGAATAGGCATTAGGCTTTTGGAGACGTACAATAGCTCATTTAAGTCATTAAGATCACTAATTAGTATGATTTTATGTGAGTATTCTGGTTGCCTGCCCCCTACCACACTTATAGGTAGTTCCTAAAGGAGAGTGATTTTCTAAACAGAATTCTAGACCCTTCAATCTAATGGTTAGACGATCAGTGATATATAGAGAGCCTTGTTGTAGCTACCTGGTACTAATTATGGGGACCAAAAAATCAACTTCCAGTTGTATTACATCTCAATTTGTTTGTAACAGTTTTAAACCTCTTATCTGTTCACAAGATGACATCACCTGGAAGTGCCACTATGGCCTCAATCCACCCTTTATACCAGTACAGTATTAGAAATCACAGCTAAACTAGTAGCATACATGTTCCCCTTGCTGCTGACTTTGCTGCTACACTGGATCCCTACATCAACTTGCAGTCTATCATTGGGACCTGAATAATTCTCCTTCAATCAAACAGTTTTAGCCCTTTTGTATCCTGTCCTTTGAATGACCAGCACTGTCACAGAGTTCCAGGTTCTTCCAGTTACTTTTCTATGACTCTTTTGTGACCCCTTTCACATGAGAATTTTTTAGCATATACTTATAAAAATAGATATATACACCAAACACCACAACAAATCATACATCTATTTTTGAATAATTTTACTATTTATAATAGATGAAAAGCAAATTTTGCATAGTAATGATCTTATTTTATTATTATTTTCATACTAATGTACTTATTTTTACATAAGTAATTGACTATTGACTGAGTATTATTTGATACTGAAGAATATCTTCAACCTTTATCAGAGTTAATTGATAATTTATAGTCAATAATACCAAGGATGCTGTTTGCATGAATACATATTATAAAATCTCAGAAGAATGTTTAGGGTCATTTTAGATATTTCTGGAAATTAAACTCTAATATTGTGCCAAAATTTATATATTGATTCTTTAAAATGAAACTCAAGTCAACAATTAAACCACCAATCTTAAAATCAAGTTCAATATAGTCGAAAGTCTAAGTTGATTCCTATTGAGGAGTGAGTAGGGAATACTAAAATTCTTTGTTTCCCACCATCAAACCATTATGGTTGTATAAAAACATAAAATATTTTGTGTATAGCAACAACACTGAGTTCAAAACATAAAATGATCTTGAGTCTGAAATGAGATCGTTCAGACAGTAATTATTGGCAGTGTGTCCGGTGTTGCAGTACACAAAGTACAAAGTGTAAATATTGTGTGCTCAGAACAAAGGTTGCCATGAAGTCATATGAAACACTTCTGATTCATTTTGCACTTGAGTTTGGAATACTTTTTTTGTTTTGGGAAATCTTTTACGGTTGTCAGATTTCTTCCGGACATGTTCAGTTACATGACACATTGTAAGATTGCAACACACAGTTTGAGAAGTTGTCCTTAGAAGGACAGCTTCACAGTCTTTGAAATGAGGATGTATTTTTCTCTATTCTAGTAATCTCTCTTGACCTGTTATATCTCCTCTACCTGCTTAATGTCAATCAACTGTAAAGTCCAAGGACTCAAGTCTTCTTCCTTCCTCTGTACCCTCCTTTTTGTGCCCCCACCTCTCTTGTTGGCCTTAGACACAAAACCCCTTGCCTCTACATCTCAACTGCTTTCACACTACAGCAGATTCATCAAATGCCGTGAGATAGTAATCCCTGCCTAGGATAGAGGAAAAGAGGTATCTTGAGATTCAAACAGGGAATGAAACTGTCCTCAAATTGATAGTTATCATAGTAGTTATCTATGATTGATGGAGAAACTTCCTTGTCAACTAGAATGTAATTTAAAACATGATTTGGTAGATAGGAAAATTGAGATTATATAACAATTTATATTTCCTTTATGTTTTTTTCTGCCAACAGTTTAGTATTCTAACAGGTGAAACCATCTGCTTTAAGTTACATTCTTGCTGAGTGTTATAGAACTCTAACTCAGGAAGGGGTAGTCTGTGTGCAACACAAAGATAATAGCATGTCGTTGTGCCTTATTACTTTTTGCTTAAACACCCCTAATTTTGGTTGATTAACAGCACATTCTCTATACAGGAAATGAGTTTATGCGATATTAACTGACTTCTAGATACAGTCAATCAGGATAATTGAATCCCTTAATAACAAGTCATACCTGTTATGTGATTCATTTTAGGATAGTGCGATTAGAGAGGACTTTTTTTCTGGATGCTTCCAGGAAAAATGTTATTTCTTTGCCCTACATAGTTGATATATAATGTCACACCATACAAGAAGGCAGCCTCAGCTATAGAAAGATGGCTCAGTGGTTACGAGTACATGCAGAAGATCCCAACTACAGACTTTTGATTGGGTTTACATTACCAACCATGAATTCCTCCACTGAAGCAGGCCTCTGTCCAACTAGAAAGCAATTGGAAGTCATGTCACTATTACACTAGTGTGCACATTTTCCGGGCAGATTGATAGTGCAGTAAGTCCACAACTGATAAACTGCTGCTGATTCTCCTAAGCAGTCTTCATTTAGTCTTTGCAAACTATGAATGTTAATATGGAGCAAGCTTCCAGCTCCATTTCAGCTTGATTTCTCAAATATGTGGCATCTTGAGCTTCAGGGTATTGCTATCAGCTGGTAACCAAGAGAGATGGCTACAACTTATACTTTTTTGGGAGTCTCTGGTGCATCCCTGACCAATGACCTTCAGGGAAGAAACCCTATCCCCCTGGCTTTTATTTAATAGCATATCTTCTAGAAAGCATTCTCCAGCCATGCAGGGTATCTTTATTCAAACTTAAAATCATTAATTTGTAAAGTACAACAATTCTTTGAGAGCATGTCATAAAGGCTCCACACTCTTCACTGAACAAATTTTTGGAGACATGTTCTCATGTGGCCCAGGCTGACCACAAACCTGGCATGTAGTTGAGTGGTAAGAGCATAGGCATGTACCTGATCTCTATATCTCTATAGTCCCCAATTCTTTCCCTTCTCCCCACCCCTCTCTGCCTCCTCCTCCTTTTCCTCCTCCTCCTCCTTCTTCAAAAAATCTTGTTCATGATGTTGCTCAGACTAGCCTCAAACTTATAATCTTTCCATAAAAGCACAAACTACTCTCCCGTTCTTGCTATCATTCTCTGACTCCTACAAAAATGTATTAACTAGTTTCCTGGGTCCTTCAACTTCCCAATATCTCTTCTCCTTTGTCTGTTCACTGATTTCATGCCCTGTCTGTGACTAACTTAAGGATTCTCCCTATGTGTTCTTTCTCTGATCATTTTGGGTGCCTTGGGTCAAGCCTTTCTCTGGTTGTTGAGGGCTTGTTTTTGTTTGTTTTTGCAAATGGATGTGCTTTGACACTGCTTCACTCCAACTTTATGTTTTAATATTTCTGTGTTCTTTCCTATAGGTGTCATTTTCACTCTTCAGTGTCTCTCAGATGTCACCTACCATATTCTGAAAATAAATGAGAGTGAAACAAAACTTCCTTGGCTTCTTACCCTCACCCTTGATTTGTCCTTTCATTTTAGATTTCCATTTCAATTTCTTGCCTTTTTTTGTCCTTTAACTTTTGGGGTGGGTAGGAGGTGTTTTTAACTTTGTTAGTGCAATAACTTTGCAGATTTATTTGGTATAACATCTCCTTTGTTCCTAGAACATAAATTTTCACCTGACTCCTTGAAGTGGCCATTCTTTAACATTTTCTTTCTCCTATCTCTCCACCCTCCATCCCTGTCTCTGCTTTTTCCATTGCCTCCTCTTTATCATCAGTGTGTCTAGACTCATGTTCTACCTCACACCCCCACCCTGTCCCTGCTCCATAATATTTCTCCACTGGATTTAAGTCCTTGTTAGAGTGTTCAAATGCCTCATTGATATAGTTGCCTTTATGTACACTGGACATCCCCTGTAGTGATAGGGGAGAAGGCCCTGCTTTTCTTCTGGCCCAGCTCCGCACGGCTAGCTTATACCCCAAAATAACAACACACAAATTGTATTCATTTAAGCACTGCCTGGCCNTCAAAAGGCCAAGGCAGTTTCTTTATTAACCAATGAAAGTAACACATAGATGATCCTCCTACATCAATACCCCATCCAGTGCATTCCCAAATGAAATCAGTCATCACACATTCATCTACCTTCCTGGTTGTTGCCACTACTCTCTGCCAAACTACTCAATCTATACACTTCAGAGTTTCTTCCCTTCCCTCCATTCATGTAGCAGGCCATTTAGTTTCAGGGATTTTCCAGCCCCATTCCTAGATAACCTCATACCTGACATAATCACTTTGGCTAAAGTCCAGTTAGCCTTTTCACCTATGTAGGCTAAACTTGATTGTTCCCTTATTGCACAGCTTCCAAAGCCTTTGAAAGTTTTTTCAAGATCTTTGAGATGACCCTGAGGAAATCCTTCAGATACCTGAGATGGAGGCTTGGTAAAATGAGCATTGGTCACCTGCATGTTCTAGAATATTCTCTCACTGTGCTAATTGATAGGATCAATTTTTACCAAGAGATTTCAGAAGATATTAGGGTAGAAGAACTTTGGCAAACATGGTTTTCCAGGTCCCTGTTGTTCACTGGGGAATAGTGGGCTAAGGCAGAATAGCAATGCTAATATGCCATTCAGGGTAAGTTTTTTCAGGTAGAGGGAAGACCAAACCTAATGGATTTCTAATCCTTCTTTTTCATTCATCTACAATGTTGTGCTGACTGGTTTTGTGTGTGAACTTGACACAAGCTAGAGTCATCAGAGAGGAAGGAGCCTCAGTTGAGGAAATGCCTCCATGGGAACCAGCTGTAAGGAATTTTCTCAATTAGTGATCAGTGGAGGTGATCCAACAGCCTACGGTGGGTGGTGCCATCCCTGGGTTGGTGGTCCTGGATTTTATAAGAAAGCAGGCTGAGCAAGCCATGGGAATCAAAGCAGTAAGCAGCTCTCCTTTATGACCTCTGCATCAAATCCCAACTCCAGGATCCTGCCCTGTTTGAGCGGCTGTCCAAACTTCCTTTGGTGGTAAACAGCAATGTGGAAGTGTAAGCAGAATCAACCCTTGTCTCCCAAACTTGCCTTATGGTTATGGTGTTTTGTCACAGCAATAGAAACCCGAAGACAAATGTAAATGCCTAGCTTATTTCCATTGCTGTTTATAGGATTACAAAACCTTTTATTCATAATCCACCTGTGTCTTACTTCCTGACTTTTTTGTATTATCATGTTTTGCTCTATTGCATACAGATTATCTAGTAATAGTCAGAGCATACTGCTGTACAGCAGATCTATAGAAAATTTTCAACTTACATAATTGAAAGTTTATACCCTTTGAAGATTTCCACAGCAGCCATCATTCTATAGTTTATTTTGATGAGTTTGACTACTTTGGAGACCTTATATAAATGAAATCATGTATTACTTGTCATCCTGTCACTGGCTTATTTCACTAAGCATGATGTCTTCAAAGTTCATCCATGTTGCAGCATATGGTGTCCTTTATACAGGTGTCTTTTTTGTAGACTGGGCTGGCCTTGAACTCACAGACATCAGCTGTCTCTGCCTCCCGAGTGCTGGGATTAAAGGTATGAGGCACCATCATCCAGCTGACCACATGTTTTTTTTTTTAATAAACTTTTTCTTTAATTAATTTATTTCCAGCCAGATTACAGTTTCCCCTCCTTCCTTCCTCTCCTCCCAGTCCCTCTCCCAACCTCCTCCATCCAACCCTCCTTTCTCTTCCAAAAAGGGCAGGCCTCCCAAGTATATCAGCTAGACCTGGCATATCAAATTGCAGTAAGGCTAGGCACGTCCTCTCCTATTAAGGCTAGATGAAGCATTTCAATCAGAGGGAAGAGTCCCAAAAGCAGGTAACAGTGTCAGAGACAACCCTTGCTTCCACAGAAAGACCAAGCTCCACAACTGTAACATGTGCAAGGGCCTAGCTCAGTCCTATGATTGGCAGTTCAGTCTATGTGAGTCTCTAGGAGCCCAAATTAGTTGATTTCTGTGGGTTTTCTTGTCCTTGGCACCTCTGGCTCCTACAATCCTTCCTGCCCCTCTTCCACAGGATTCCCCAAGCTCCACCTAATGTTTGGCTGTGCATCCCTGTATCTCTTTCCATCTGTTGCTGGGTGAAGTCTTTCTGATGACAATTGAGCTAGGTAACAATCTATGAGTATAGTATATCATTAGGAATCATTTCATTGACTGTTTTTTAATTGCCAGCGATGTTTGGCCCTATCATAGGACTCTGGGCTGTTTAACCTATGGGTTTTGGCCATCCTGGCAGTGTCAGAGGTGGATTCCCTCTTATTGTATGGGTTTCAAGCTAGAACAGTCATTCATTGATTGGCTACTCCCATAATTTCTGTGCCACTTTTAACCGAGCACACTTGGAGGCAGGGCAAATTATAGGTCAAAGGTTATGTGACTGGCTTGTGATTCCAATCCCTCCACTGGAGGTCTTGCCTTGCTGCAGGAAATGACTGATTCATGCTCCATATTCCTCATTGCTAGGAGTCTTAGCTAGAATCACCCTCATAGATTCCTGGGAGTTTTCACTGCACTAGGTTTCTTGCTGGTCCCAGAGATGTTCCCTGATTCTAACTGTGTCTCCTTGTACTCTCTCACTGCATCCTCCACAACCTGAGCCCTCCTGGGTTCCCATACCCACTCCCCATTCAGATCCCCACCCCCATACACCTGTAATATCTGTTCTATTTCCCATTCACAGTGCGATTCATGTATCCCCCTTGAGTTCTCCTTGCTACTTAACTTCTTTGGGTATGTGGATTTTAGCATGGTTATCCTTTACATTATAACTAATATCCACTTACAGGTGAGTAATACTATATTTACCTTTTTGTGATCACATGTTTAATAATTCATCCATCTATTGATGGGCATACTATGTCTGTGTCTTGGCTGATGTGTATGATGCTATAATAAGCACGGTGTTTTAACAACCAATAATGGTACACCTTTTCAGAAATGGATTTCAAGTATTAAATTAACATAGTCAAACAATTTTTCATGATTTTGAAAACCACCCTTTATTGAAATGTTCACATTGGTACCTGGTAATGTGAGTATCAGGCCACCATTCCGGAGAACACATTCTTGGAGTGTCTGAGATTGTCCAGGCCCTATGTTGAGACGATTGTGCATGAGGCTACCTAACTAGTATGAATAGGGCTGCATTTCATCAACTGAGTGAATAAAGCTATCACTGTAGAGAAGATGTTTTGTTATTGAGTAAGTACTTGCTAGTACCCCACTCCTCTAGGTGTAGGTGGAGGCCTGGGGCAGTCAGCTGCAAGGACTTCGTTATGAGAGGGGTTCAGTTACAGTGTGTGAGCAATGCCTGGAACAGCACGGCTGGGCTCTGGGCTAATTCTGGAATCTGTTTTCTTATTTGCTTCAGACTCTGTTGTAATTTAGTTCTCATTCTTTAATAGATAATTTATCTTACTGTCTTCACTTTGTTTAAAAAAAAAGGGGGGAAATTCATGTTGCAGTAGATTCAGGAGCTAAGGGCTCAGATTAATATGCACATGAAAAGGGAAAGCCAGAGAGACCCAGCTAGGGTTAGTGGCCTAAGTGATCTATTTACTTTTATTTTACAATATTAATAATATATTTATCTAATCTAATGTATCTAAAATATTGTTTTAATATGTATTCAACATAAATTATTCTTTATTTTAAAATTATTCATTTTATTTTTAATTATGTGTATCGTCATGGGCATGCATGTAAATGCAGGCACTCATGACATCTGATGTGGGTGCTGGAAATAGAACTCACTCAGGCACTCTTCAAGAGCAGCATACACTCTTAACTGCCAAGACACCTCTCCAGCGTCATTAAAAATTACAGTGTATTTATTTTTGAAAACATTTTTATTAGAAATTATTGTACAAAACTGTGGGCTTTGTTGTGACACTTTTATATGTGCATATAGTGAACTTTTCTCACAATCCCCCCGTTAGCTTCTCTTACTCCCTCTTTACACCTTCCTCTTCTCTAATCACCTCTCTTGTACTTTCTGGTCTCTTTTTCTTCCTTGATTCCACATATGAGAGAAACACAATACTTCTGGCTTGTTTTGCTTAGCTCAGCAATCTTCAGTTCTCTCCATTAGATAAAATGGCTTACAAAATTATACTATTTCATTCTTTATGGATGAATAAGACTCAAGTTTTCTTTATTCAGTGATTTCCTACTGGGTACCTATGCTGATTATGTAACTTGGTTGTGAATGGTTTTGTAATAAACATAGGTATGTAGGAAGCTGTATGTTGTGTTGACTTTGATTCCTTCAGGCTTACATCCAGGAGTGCTATAACTGGATAATGAACTCCAATCTGATTTCTATATTAGCAGCAGTGATTTCTTTTTCCACCAGCAGTGTACAAAAATTGTCTTTCCCCACATCCTTGCCAGCATTTGTCATTTGTCTTCTTTTCTAAATATTTTGCTTTTGTACACATATTCATATTCCCTTAAGAGTTTGGACAGTTATTTTTCTAAGATAATGGGATGTCTCATGAAGTTATTTGAGAGCCTGAAAGGGCATGGAATGACCTATTCTTTTATCCTTTACAGACTCTGTCTTCTCTGCTGTGTTGTGGGGTTAGATGCTTAAGAGCAGATCTTTCAGCGACCCCCCATCCATGCCTCATATTTGGAGTCTGGTGATTGACTACATTATTTTTTTATTATTTTTTAAATCTCCCCTACTCTTTGAACTAACATATTCATGGATGCTTGAGTGCAGGGTACGAAATACACAGAGCAATTTGTGCTAACTCTTAGGTAGGCTGGAAGTGTAGCTCATTGGTAAAGCATGTATACAATGCAGTTCAAGTGCTCTATCCACAGAATTGTGTAGAAAGGGGAAACAAATACCCGTAACAGCAGCAGACAGCATTGAACCAGAAACAGAAATCAAGTGAAAAGCAAGCATCAACTATGCCCTCTGCAATTCTAACAGCAGGATGATGGGGGAAGAAATGACATAAACCAAATGTTTTAGAAGATGTGAAGGAAAGACAAAAAAAAAGAAATTAAGAGAATAATTGGGAAAATAACAATTATGTTCAAATAGTGAAAAGCATTCAAAAAGTAAAAAGGGGTCTAGAGAAATGGTTTGGCTCTCGAGAGTAGATATTGTTCTTACAGAGAACTCCATTCTCAGTACTTGTGTTGGAAATGTTGAAAACTGCCAGCTCTAGGGGGATCCAACTCTCTCTTCTGGGTTCCCTAGGCATCTGTATTCATGGATGCACATACAAGCCTCCCCACCCCCACCTGCCACGGCCAACACATACTCTTAATTAAAAATAAAGCTTGCAATTACAAAGGGGAAAAAGTGAAAAGGAACAAAGCAAGAAAAACATGTACTTTTTAGTGCAAAGGATCTAAAAATCATATAAATTAACCTCTCCGTGTGTGTGTGTGTGTGTGTGTGTGTGTGTGTGTGTGTGTGTGTCCCAGGAATTGAACTCAGGCTATCATATTTAGTGGCAAGCATCTATATTTTCTGATCATCTGTCTGATCCTCCTTACTCTTTTTGTATGTTGCTTACTAGTCATTGGTGGGAGTGATTTGACTCCAGACTCTTTGGAATGGAGTTCAGTTTCTCTGCTCACTAATCCAAGACAGCATGGAGCCAAAGTCTTCCCTTGAGTAGAGTTCACACTGACAGATTTGTTGTATTATTCTAAGACTGAGTTTTACTATGTGTTTTCATCTTAGCTTCTCCTTTGAAACCCATATGGAGGGTAAGGCAACAAGCTGTAGTAGGTGGAGGGGATAGAATAGTTCCCATTTTTTTATTGCACTCTACATTTTTCTCTGATCCCCTCCCTGCCTCTATCCTCCCCTTCAACCCTCTCCCAAGGTCCCCAATGCTCCCAATTTACTCAGGAGATCTTGTCTTTTTCT
>LOEQ01007639.1:51540-61721 GCA_001685075.1 Bramus lutescens | reverse complement strand
GGTTTCTCTGTAGCTTTTGGAGCCTGTCCTGGAACTAGCTCTTGTAAACCAGGCCTGCCTCTGCCTCCTGAGTGCTGGGATTAAAGTCGTTTGCCACCACCACCTGGCATAAGTTATGTTTTCTGTCCTGTTTTCCCTTCCCAAGACATTGCCACTGTCAAACTAATGATCTGACAGTTCTTTGGAAACAGTCAAAGACTGTTTCTGTATTTTTTGTTTTGTTGGCAATGACTTTTATTCTGATATGATGAAATTTTATTGAAGTATCATGTTTATACAACAATCATTCATCAGTAATCTTGTGACTTCAGTGTACTTACACAGAAGCATAATCAGTCTTGGTATTCTAATTTTGTTTTAATGTGTTACTTGACTATTTTTCTACAAAATATTTTATTTTACTTGAAAAAAAATTCTGGGGCCAGTTGAGCCATCTCTTCCATAGTAGAAGGAGAGAATGAACCCCTGGAAGTTGTGCTCTGACTCATACCTGCATCATAGCATGTGTACGTGCACACACGTGTGCACACACACACATACACTCTCTGTCTACATAAATAAATGTGTTTAGTGGGTACGGGGATTATGTTTTTGAGTCAGCAGTCATATGCAACCATCACACTGCTTGCATAGATTTTTACCCTTTGGCAAAAATAATTATAGCATCAAATGTTTCTCCCTAATACTTACAATTGGGTAGGCAGACGTCTGATACATATTTCTTTATTTAACCAGTGTAGATCGTTTGGGTTAGATGATTAAGACAGTTTCCTCTTTGCTGATATAATTCATATTTAAGTGAAATAGCCTAGGTTGGTGTTCTTCAGATGACACCCAGTAAATAGGGTCCTGCAGTTTTTTTTTTTTTTTTAAAGTTATATTTAACACAGCCTTGCTAATTTGTCGGCACATTGTTAATAGCCATTTCCATGCTACAATGGAAGATTTGAGGAGTTGTGGGAGATCAAATAGTCAACAGAGATTAGATTACTATCTAATCCTTTATCAAAAAAAAATTCCTCCCACTTCTGGTATGGATGGACAAGAAAATAAATTTTTCATGTATGTAATCACATGTATTGCCTAGAGGTGTTATGTGTATTTTAGGAACAGCTGTTATTGTGTGCACTGACTTGATTTTGGGAATTTGGAGATGAAGGTTTCTCATCATGCCAGCATGTGTATGGAACTTGGACTGAGGCAGTAGCTTTATTTTCAGTACTAGATTGAAGATTTTCATTGCATGTTTTTGGGAATATGTAAATAGTAAATTATGTTTTTTTTTCTTCGCATTTATTAGTAACTGAAATTAGGAGCTCATGGAGAAAAGCTATCGAAACTGAAGAAGACGGAAGTTCAGATGCGATTCTGGTAGACGTAAAAGCTAGAGGCGCTTCTCCAGAGTCTTCACTGGCACTGAAGAATCAGAGGGAACTAAGCATGGCTATTTTTTCTTCCGATTTTGATCAGTCCTATTTGCCTGAAGAAAAAGCTGTTTCAGATCAGCTCAAAAGTGTACCTCAAAAACCTTTGGTGACAAGTCAGATCAGTGAACCCACAACACAAGACGAGTCAGACTTGATAAATAAGAACATGCTTTGTGAGCATGAGTTAGAGTGTGCAGCCACCAGACTTTCAGAAAGCGGACAAATGGCGGCATTCCCCCTTGCTGTGGGCAGTGGGATAGATGTGACGGGTGAAAGAGAAGGGGGCTCTGTTCGACTATCAGACCCCTCACAAGCTTCCTGCAGTGAACCTTCCACACGGAAAACTTCGCTATGGGACCCTTTTCAGAGGCTCAGTGGTTTTGGAATATTACATGAAACTCTTCCAGAAGAAGCTGGCCACCTAAGTCTTAATAGCTCTACTAATTCAGAGACCAATTTTAGACTGGATCCAAGTAGTTGTAGGTATTCTGATGCTTTTCCAGATGATGTCAGAAAAAGACAAGCTCCTCCAGAAGTCGATTCTAGTTTTCAGGATATTCTCAGTAGTTATGAGGCTTTGAAGAAATCCCTTAACAAAATAAGGAAAGAATCTCACCTGTCTAATCCCAAGACACTTGAACAACACAAAGTAGAATTGAGCCCTGTAGCCAAAGACCTGCAAGCAGATGACACCCATACTTTTTTGGGCACTCAGGATTTGTTTACTGACTACACAAAGCCATCTTCCCACATGTCCCTTGATGAAAGAACACAGTCTGTATCACCACTAACTAAAGTTTCTCTACTGGAGCAAAAATTGAGGACTACGTTACCATGTAGTCTCAGGGAATTTCTTCCTAACTTAAAAGGTAAGAGTTACCTAGACCTGTGCATACACCCTTGGTGAACCATCCTCTCAACTTTTTTTTTCCCCCTTTCTAAGACAGAGTAGCACCATACCACTGGCTAACCCAGATTCACTGTATAGTTCAAACTGGCTTCAAATTTAACAAGTAGCCCTGGCTATTTCTAATCTCTTCCTGTTCACGTACCTTTTCATATAATACAAAGTGAATGTTGCATGTTCGTGGTTGGTAATATGATAAATAAAATCTTTATACCTTCATTGAGGGTAAGAGGAGTGATCCCTTGCTTTATGGGTACTTTGAGAATCCCTATGATTATATATATCCATGGAGAGAGACAGACAAATCTATCTTTCAAAATATAATCATAGTGTCTGGGTAGGCAGAGTTCTACCTGTAACAATAAGTTATTGAAGCCAAGTGGTCAGCACATTTTATTAATCATATTTCTGCTATTTTCATGTTTTAAAAGTTGCGTAATAAAGAATTAAGGGCTGGAGAGATGGCTCAGAGGTTGAGAACACTGACTGCTCTTTCAGAGGTCCTGAGTTCAGTTCCCAGCAACCACATTGTGGTTCACAATTATCTGTAATGAGATCTGGTGTCTTCTTCTGGCCTGCAGGCAGACATGCAGACAGAACACTATATACATAATAAACAAACAAACAAACAAACAAATAAATCTTTAAAAGAAAGATAATTTAAACTCTTTTAATATTTTAGAACAAATATAGACCTTGTTATACTGATTCTTTGCTTATCACTTTGATTTTCCCATGATAATTAAACACTGGGTTTTTTGAAAAGTATTCTAGGAGAATTTTGGAGAAAAAGCATTTCAGTAGAAATGGTAATTTTATTTATTATTTAGTTATTCTTGCACAAAGTAAGCCTTCTCGAAATCAAGAAATTTGCTACTTAGAATTGTTTCTACTTTTCTTTGTAATGTTTATTTTCCTCCTTTAAAAAAATCAATTTTACAGAAGAAGAAATCTCAAGAGCCTTGAAACAAGAGAATCTCTGATTTGACAAGATGAAGCAATTTCCAGTTAATTTAGCTGTGATGCACTTAAACCGAAGCCTTGTCATTCAACTGCAGCTCATCTAGAGACACACATTGGAAGCGTAACACTCTTTTTCCAAGGTCAAAGGAGTTATGGATGCACTTCGGCTTCTTGTAATGTCTTTAGGCATTTAGGTCTTTTGAAATGTGACGTGTTTAAATAGTTTGTGAAATTGTAAACAGGCTTAATGAATTCCAAGTATACTGATCCTGCAGCCTGATGTTAATGGATAAAATACATGTGATAAGACAAGACAGAATGAACTGAGAAAGGGGGAAAGGTAGAAAAGGACCAGACATTTAAAGAACACTGTCAAACTGTATTATTTCGTCTACATAGATTGAGAATTTAATCCTAGTTTATATTTAACAAAAATATAAATGAAAAATTAACAAATCTGTTTTACTCTTGTCTATGGGTGATATGGGGTGTTTGCGGGAAAGCAACAAGTTTTATGTTACTGATAAGAATCTATTAAAGTTCCCTAATGCCTATTGAATATCCAAAAATAATTTGAGAAAAATGAACATGTAAAGTAATTGTGACATTTGTACACTTTGCCTTATGGCCCAGAAATGGGTTGGTTTGTAACGTCCAAGGAATGAATACGTGTGCCTGAATAAGCGTGAGCAGAAGAGGCACTGGAAGGTTGATTTATTCAGTTCCTTGTATTGTCTCAGTTTGTAACTATCTAAATCTTGTCCATAAGTCCTCTAGAAAATGAGAGGAGAAAGGTCGGGGGAAAGAGTACTGGAAGTAGATGGGCTGAGTGGCAGAGGGACCGTGTAAGAGTCCTTCATGGCAGTGGAAAGGAAAGGACAGGTGCTGGGTCTCACGAATACAGCAAAGCAGGGACTGCAGGGAAGCCATTCAGTCGTCTGCTTTACAGACAACCTAGTATCTACATTCTGAGTAGCATATTAGGTAAGAGGAGATCTTGTCAGAGCCAAAGCCGAGTGTTACCAATGTGCTTGTTTAACCTTCAGAACTGAGACAGCAGGTGTACCTAGTCTGCTGGTATTGACGCTAGGGAGGGAAAGGCTAGAGTGCAATGCAGGGACCAACTGTAGTAGGATAATCTGAGATAGCTTTTTAAAAATGCTGAAGACAGGTCTCAGATATGCTTCCCTGGTAATTTACGAGTTCTGAGGGTGACTCCTGAATAGCGGGGGGCTTCCTCCTGGACCCTAGCTTAGGCACAAACCACACCCAAACAGCTGTTTTCATAGAGAGATCCTTTATTAAGTGGGGAAGTTAAAGTGGCTGCTTTCTGATTCAGGCAGAAAAGAGCAGCAAATGACCTTGCAGAGGCAAGTTTTAAAGGGGGAAAGAGGAGGTCTGTGTTAGAATGGGCTAGGATGCTGTGGTAAAGGAGGTAGGTATGAGGGAGCAGGGGAAGAAGGAGTGTTTGTCCCTCTGGAGACATAACAGGTGAAAGACCGACATGGTGGATAAGCATGTGGCGGTTTATAAAGTTAAGGTGGGGGGAACCTGTGTTAGGACAAGGTATTTAATTTTAATTGGGCATGTTAATTAGGTGAACCTTGATAGTAGTCAGCCTCAGGAGGAGGAAGTAGCCAAATAAGGAAATAGACCTTGGTGACTAGCTTTAGGAATGTAAACTGTTTTTAGCAAGGCAGAGGGAATGGGAGAGAAGGGCAAGGCCTGCCAGTGCCAAATGTTGAGTGGGCTAGTGTCTCTTCAACAGTTTTCTGCTAAGAGGTTTTGATTCATATTAGCCCTGAGATGGTATGCTATTGTATGTGTATTGCTCTAGGAGCCCTTCATTATGAGAGTCAAAAGATCAAGTATCTGGATATATTTTACTTAGGAGTCACTAAAATTTACCTATGGTCTGCTGAATGTTCCTGACATGCTTATTTCCATTTTAGCACCATGAACAAAATCTAGTTTTCCCAAACTGATTATAACTTAATGCTTTTGGCATCTTTCCATCCTGTATCTCCTGAAGTTCCCTTTGATGATAAGGAATTACTTTGATCATGTGCTTGCTTAGAAGCCCCTTGATGATTTATTGTAATTGTAGAATAGGGTTCTAATTTAAAGACAGCTCTACTTAGAATCCTCTTTCTTCCCCTGGGATCTTTTGGAGTATTTCACTTGCTCTTCTAGCTCACCTCAGTTCTTTAATTATTTTGACTTGAAAAATTTAATAACCTTTAATCATACCAGTTAGTTATTTTTTAAATTCTGTTTTCATGTGTGTGGATGTTTGCCTGCACGTCTTGTCGGTGTACCACTTTAGTGTCTTGCCCCCAGGGAGGCCTGCAGCGGGAGTCAGATTCCCTGGGACTTGAGTTACAGGCTGGTGTTAGCTTCCATGTAAGTGCTAGGACTTGAACTTGAATCTCCAGAGTAAACATCTCTCTAGTCAGTTATAGTTCCTTTTAAAGCTCAAAACAACATTAAATCCTCTAATTAATAAACACTTTTGAGCTGGGCATGGTGGTAAATGCCTTTAATCCTTTAGCACTTGGGAGGCAGAGAGAGGCAGATCTCTTAGAGTTCCAGCCAGCCAAGTATACACCCTGTCTTGATAAACCAAAAAAAAAAAAACCCCAAAAAACAAAAAACCCCACAAACCTCTTAATCTCAGCACTCAGCAGGCAGAGGCAGTCAGATCTCTGAGTTCTAGTCTACGTAGTTCCAGGACATCCAGGGCTGCACAGTGAGACCCTTGTCTGGAAAACAAAGCTCAGAACAAATCACATTTTCACATTTCCCACCTTGAAGTCTTAATTTGTCCTCCCCAAACCATGGTCTGAGCCTTTTCTGAAGTGGGTTGTTTAACTTTGGTTGTGTTTTGTTTTGGTTGTGAGAGAGGTTCTTGCTATTTTGTTCAGGTTATTCTCACAGCAATCTTCCTGCCTCAGCCTCCCAAGTGCTGGAACTACAGATGTTTGCCTAGCTTTCACTTGGTATCTTCATTAGACACTTCCCCCAAATTGTATGTGACCTCTGGTCACAGCATTTATATACAAACGTAGATACCTACCTTCATAACCTATGTAGATGTCTGTGGGGTATGCATGTGCATACAAACACACATAAACACATATCCCATGGGTCACACTTCATTGGTGCAGATTCTTAAGTATTGGAATTTTGTGTGCCTCTATGACAGAGTAAAAGAAAGGGTAAATAAGTAGTTTTTTCCCCCTTTGGTTACATAGAGTATACCTTGTTTTCTTCACAAAGATTAAAAAAACTGTGCAAATGGTCTTATACATTAAGTAAAACTTTAGAGGCAAGTATGTCTCAATTATTTTGGTGGAGGTGGGATCAAACCTATGAGCCCTAAGGATGCACTCCCAGCCCCTGAAAATTGAATGTTTAAAGAGGGCAAGCATACAATGTTGCTGAGCATGAGAAATGTTACCAAGTGGGATAAAGAACAGTTTGAGAAGTTACAAGAACATTTGGAGGGCAGGGATTAAGCTGAACAAAATATACTAGACAGGCATTTTGAAACCTTTACTTATTCTCAGTATAAGGTATTACTTCTATTTTATCTAATGTATAAACAGGATTTCTTGAGACCTGAATAAAAGCAAACTATTTTTGTCTTAGTGTACTAAAAGAAAATGTGTTCAAGACTTTTTGTTTAATGTGTGAAGACAATATGAAGTTCAATACCTGGTTCTCTAAAGATCACCTTTTTCTTTATTCACTGAGAGCCTGCGAGTCCATGCTCTTAAGTGGAAACTGTCTGCGCCCTAAGAATTATTTATTAAATGTGTTCTACATACTACTGTCTAGAATAAATATTCAGTGTTTTACCACCTGTCTGGAATTCTCTTTATTTCAAAAAGAATTATGCCTTGAACACACCACTGATTTACCACTTATAAAAGTACAACTTGGTCAAAATAATTTGAAAGGCTCAGGTAAGATAAAGGTAAGAATTTTGTTACTGGCATTTACTCCCTAGAATCTAGATTTACTACAACAGGTTTTTGTTTTTTGTTTTATTTTGAGGCAGGGTCTTTCTATGTAGTTCTGGCTGGCCTGGAACTCCCTGTGTAGACCAGGGTGGCCTGAGTGAGTGATTGGTCCTTCTGCTTGCTTCTAAGTGCTGGGATTATATAAGGTGGTGACACCATGCCAAGTTTCCACCATATATTTAGTAGGTAGGGAACCAGCCATCACACCTACTGCTAGTGTTTAGTAAATAATGTAAAAAGCTTAGAAACATTAAAGCCTTATCACTTCTATGTACTGCCTCATTTGTAAAATGAAAAGTTCCAGGTTGATCAGAAGTCTCTGCTCTAAAAGACTACTTAACACAGCCTTTAAGCTATTACTAGAACTGGCGTGGGGTAGTTTATATCTGTATTGTTTTTACCATACCGTATATGGCCAATGCATATTAGGAACCTCAGAATCGCTCCTCACAAAGTAAGTGATTTGCTGGTCAGTATCATTTAATTTCCAGGTAAATACAAATGGCAAAATACTAATTCTGGGGCCTTGGTTTCTTCAGTTTTAAAATTTGGAATTGTATGAAGGACTAATCTGTACCTAAAATGATAGGAATGTTTTTTTTTCTTTGAGGTAAGATTTTACTATAACACAGGCTGTGCTTAAATTTATGATCATCTTACCTTAGCCTCCTGAATACTGGGATTACAGGGAATGAGCTGACGTTTAGCAAAAGCTAGGTTTTTATTTTTTGTTTGTTCTTTAAAACAACTTTTCAATGGTGGTAGAGGGGTGTAATAGTAAGATCTGGTCAGAAAGAATGCTGCTGTGTCTCACCTTAAGGTCATACCAGTTTCCTCATGTATTAGTGATAGAAGTAACCATCTCTCAGGTTGTGAGGATAAATTAAAATACATGGCATTGAAAGGGTTCAAGCTTAGCCAGATGTCACATGCTATAATAGCAATGGCTCAGTGGTCAAAGCTAACAAGGTGCACTATTCTGGATGCTAACTCTTAAACTTTTGGCAGTCCTACGTTGTATTCTTATTGGGCCCACAAACAAGGGAAAAGGCACAGTGAAATCAAATGTCTTGCCCAACTTCAAAGTAAAGGTCAGAACTGGGATTTGAACCCAGGGCTTCATCTGCTAGACAAGTACTTTATCGTTGAGCTCTATCCCTAGCCTGAACTTCTTGGGTTGTGGGGTGGGGGTGGGGGTGTGGTCTCTAACTAGTCTCAAACTTGATGAACTTCAGCTCGCAATCCTGCCTTCACCTGGGATTACAGGCATGCACCACTACCCCGCTTTTATGTGCTGCTGGTGTCTGGACCCAGGATCTTATGCATTGCTAGGCAAGTCATACATCAGTTAAACTACATTATATAAATACCTAGTCCTTTAATACAATTTTTAATTAAAAATTTTTTTATGTGTATGGCTGTTCTGTGCCTTGTGATGACAGAGGTCAGAAGATAGTGTTGGATCCCCTAGAACTGAAGTTACGGATGGATGTAAACTGCCACGTGGGTGCTCAGAGTCCTGCGAATTGAACCCAGGTATTCTGGAAGAGCAGACAGTGCTCTTAACCACTCCAGTCCCACAGATACAGCTGCTACAAAGCACTGCCAGAGTGATGGAGGCCCAACTAGGAAAACGGGAAGTTTGCCAGCTAAACAATACTTGTGGATAATCAGAATCTTTACTATTAAGGAGCTTCAAATTATTTCAAACAACATTTTAAATTGCTAATGTTTATTCATGATTGAAACCGAGGACTTAGAAACACATTTTAATATCTTGCTGATAAAATAGTAACATCCTACCTTTGTAATCTGATAATACAGAAGATAACTACTTTAATATTCTTATCTATTATAACCAGGTAACCAGAACACACACACAAACCCCCTACTTTAGTGTTACACCACACCAACTTTTCATAAAGGCCGTCTTGAAGCTCTACTGGGTAGCTGAGTAAATAGCGTCCAATGCAAAGCATAGGGAAGATATGGGATCCTAAGCATACGTTTCAAAGCTCACTTTTAAGCACACGACATGAATATCAAAAACGGGATGCAAAGAAAAGAAAGGTAATTCAGCATTTTACTAAAGAGCATTTGGCATTACTCAACGCATGAGGAGGCTGTGCTTGGGGCCATCTACTCTCTCTAGCTTCTCAAAGTGTTTCCTGGCATTACGAATGTTGATCAGAGTAGCTGCAGAAGGGATGGATGGATCTGACATGACCACCATCACATACGTGTTTGATGTGAAGATGTCGATGAAGGCAGCGAAGTTAGAATTCCTCACTTCCATGCTCTGGAAAGAAGCGGCCAATTTACTGCAGCTTAGCTTGAACTGCTTGATGATGTTACTTATCTTCTCAAAGCGGTGCACATCACGCTGCTCTTTGCATTGGTAGTGGGAAATCACCAAGAACGTAGCTCTCTCGAACAGCAGAACTTCATCAGCCTCAATAATCTGGGCAAAATTCCTGAGGTTCATCTCCAGCTGCTGAACGTTGGGGATCAGCTGATAGACGATGCTGGACCAGGCTTTGTAGAGCGTCTCATCCCAGATGGACGTTCGAAAACAAGCGCACTCCAGCGGGCGAGACAAACGCCTCAGGTCTTCCTCTCGCTCTTTAAAAATCAGGTCACGTTGATCTTCCTGAACCAGATCCATTTTGTGCACTAGGCAGAAGATTTTGGCGTCAGGTGAATTCTGGAGGATGGCTTCCAGACACGACTGGTAATAATGCATGTCCTTTTCCAGTTCGCGGCTCTCCACGTCAAACACGTATATCAGAACCTCCACATTACGGAAGATGTTGTCCCGCTGGCTGGTGAAGTAATTTTCCATAAAGGTGTCCTGGCCGC
>LOEQ01007639.1:24280-34692 GCA_001685075.1 Bramus lutescens | reverse complement strand
TTTAGATTCCTCTGTTGAGAGTTCTCTGTTTAGGTCTGTACTCCATTTTTTTAATTGGATTTTGGTGGCCAATTTCTTGGGTTCTTTTTATATTTTGGAGATCAGACCTATGTCTGATGTGGGTTAGTGAACATCTTCTCTCATCAGATTGTGTTTTTGTCTTGTTGATTGTGTCCTTTGCTTTACAAAAGCTTTTCAGTTTCAGGAGGTTCCATTTATTAATTGTTTCTCTCAGTGTCTGTGCTACTGGGGTTATACCTAGGTAGTGGTCTCCTGTGCCAATGCGTTCAAGTGTACTTCCCATTTTCTTTTACATAAGGTCCAGTGTGCTTGGCTTTATGTTGAGGTCTTTTGATCCATTTGGACTTGAGTTTTGTGCACAATGATAAATACGGGTCTATTTTCATTCTTCTACATGTTGATATCCAATTATGCCAATACCATTTGTTGAATATGCTTTATTCCATTTGATATTTTTTGCTTCATTGACAAAAACCAGGTGTTCAAAGATGTGCGGCTTGATATCTGGGTCTTCTATTTGGTTCCATTGGTCCTCCTGTCTGTTCTTATGCTGATTCCAGGCTGTTTTCAGTATGGTAGCTCTGTAGTAAAGTTTGAAGTCAAAATTTTCCATATGAAATTGAGTATCGTTCTTTTGAGGTCTTTGAAGAATTTTGCTGGGATTTTGATGGGCATTGCATTGGATCTGTAGATTGCTTTTGATAAGATCGCCATTTTTATGATGTTAATTCTGCCTACCCAAGAGCATGGGATATCTTTCCACTTTCTGGTGTCTTCAATTTCTTTCTTCAAGTTTTTTCTTGACCTTTTCCCCCTCCCTCCCACTGTTCTCTTTTTTTCTTATTCCTTTTTTCCTTCTTCCCCTTTCTCCCTCCATCCTTCCCTCTCGTTCTTTCTTTATTCCTTCTTTCCTTCCTTTCTCCCCCCCTTTTTTTTTCAAAAGACAGAGTATCATGTAGCCCAGACTGGCCTGAAACACACTGTGCATGGCTTTGAACTCTTTTTCTTCTTGTCTCCATCTCCCAAGTTCTTTTTTTTAAACATTTATTTATTTATTTATTTATTTATTNCCTTTGGAAGAGCAGACAATGCTCTTAACCTCTGAGCCATCTCTCCAGCCCCATCTCCCAAGTTCTGCAATTACAGACCTTTATCACTCTTCCCAGCTTTGCTTTGCTTTTGAGTCTTGAACTGGTGTGACCCTCCTACCCCAGTCTTCCCACTTCTGGGATTGTAAGCATGTGCCACTATGGATAGTTCCTTAAACAAGCTCTCAACTATAGTACACGGTACTCATTAGTGGAGGAAGGCTTCAGCATCTGCAGAAGGCTTCCATCCAGAAAGGGCCACCAAAGGACAAGTTCTTAGAACACATTCTTAAGTTCGGCCACAAGATGGCAGCGTTTTCTCAGCCTATCATGCTTGCTGGTTCAGCCTGTTTAACCTAAGTGGAAGACAAAACTGAAGTTCCTTGAATTTTGTTTTTATTTTTAAATAGGTTTCCTAAAGTTTTCTAGGATAAGCACCTAGTCAGAGTTTAGGGCTCAGCATAGCTGAGTGTTACACTTCGAGGAACTGACTGAATACAGATTAGAATGAAGGTGTCTCAAATAAGTATAACCAAAGATTCCTGTTACTCATAAAATTTGGTAGTGAGCTTTACTTGCTTAAGGAAGCCAGAAATACTTCATTGTATCAAAACACACTCCACAACTTCCCTTAACAACCAAAAACTGGCAACTGGGATTCTACAATTGAGTATTGTAATCCTTTAAATAGGATCAGTACCAATTAAGCAAAAGTAAACATTCATAGGTTGCAGAAAGACAATAAAGTCATCATTTTAAAAAGCCCAGCCATTGTTTATCTCCATATAGCTGCAATTGCAGAGAGAGAGAGAGAGAGAGAGAGAGAGAGAGAGAGAAGAGAGAGGAGAGAGAGTGTGCTGGCACATGCATGTGTATGTGGGTGTATTTTAGTAAAGTAACCTCACAAGAGGGGACATTGTTTCCTGCTGCATCTGAAAACCACCGGGTTTTACCTGTCATTGAAGAAATTCCCACTTCAGAACGTCTACAGTCTTCATTGACTGTAGAAAATTCAGAAGAATTTCTGTAATTTTCAGAAAATTCAGAGCGATTTTGCTCATCACCATGGTAGTTGTTAGCATGGCTGAGGAAGGAGGAATTGAAGCTAACTTAGCCACTGGGCTTAGGACAGTGCGTGCATGGGCAATCAGGTGTCAACTTATCCTCAGAGTTGAAGGCACCTGAGTGATCTCTGGTTCTCTTAGCCTACAGGCAAGGAAATAGAAGCACCGAGCTGAAGGTGAGGGATGTATTTTGTTAAGCTTGGGCATAAAGTAGGCTGAAATTGTGTCCACATTTAACTGCATATCAGACATTGTTAGATGTTGAAATTCAGTCTGGAGTAATTTCAAGTAACACAGGCCCACTTTTTCTTCTCCTTCCCAACAGGGTCTCCCTATTTAGCCCAGGTTGGCCTTGAATTTGTGAGTCTTCTGCCTTATCCTACTGATTGGATTACAGGCATGCAGCAATANTATGCAGCCAGGCTCAACTATACCTATAGGGTGGTCAAGATGGCTCAGTAGGTAAAGGTACTTGACATCAAGCCTAGCAACCTGAATTTGATGAGCCCACGTGCTGGAAGGAGAGCACAGATTCTACAAGTTGCCACCTGATTTCCACACGTGTGCCATGATGCTATGGCACACGTGTGCATCAACACATACACACACAAAATAAATACGTAAATGTAAAAAAAAAATTAAGCAGTTGGAAAAGATTGCTCAGTGGTTAAGAGGGTTTACTGCACAGGATCCAAGTTTAGTTCCCAGCACCCACATGGCAGCTCACAACCACCTGTAACTCCTGTCCCAGGAGATCTGACGCCCTCCTTTGGCTTTGTTCAGCACCAAGTACACAGGCGCATAGACACTCAAACACATAAAATAGAAATAAAAGTTTGTATACATATACCCTTCTTTTTACTTTAAAAATTTTTGTGTGTGTGTGCGTGTGTGTGTGTATGTGTGAGTGTGTGTGCACATGTATGTGCATGTGAGTTCAGGTGCCCTTGGAGCCCAGAGGCATCAGATTCCCCTGGAGCTGGTGTTGATGGTTGTGAACCACCCAGTTTGGATGTTAGAACTGTACTTGGTCCCTCTACAAGAGCATTTATGCTCTTAGCTGCTGAGGCATCTTTTTAGTCCCCAACTTACATCATCTTAATTTTTGTTGGTGCTGTGGGCGAAACTCTGGGCCTCATGTACCGTAGGCTAGGGCTCTGCTACTGAACTGTGTCCACAGTGAGCCATTCTTGTCTATTGATTACAGTAGTGATGAACTATTAATAAAAACTAAGAGAAATTGGGGTTCAACCTCAAGATCTGAAAAGCAAAAGAGTCAGTCACTGGCTCTTAAGTCTGAAATGGCGATTCTGCCTCTAGGAATCTCAGAATGAGACTGTGTCTGAGAGCTGTCCCCATTTTATAATTCTCTCTAGGGCTGGGATTAAAGGCATGCACCACCCAATTTCTATGGCAACTAGTGTGGCTACTGGGATTAAAGGTGTGTGTTAGCACCATCTGGTCTGTAAGGCTGATCAAGTGGGGCTGTTTTGATCTCAGATCTCCAGGCAAGCTTTCTTTATTAAAATACAGTTAGAATGCTACTATACAATAGGAAGGCTCTTGTCCAAGTCAGAAGTATTCTCTAATCTAAAAAAATAGAACAATCCTAAGATTTTGAGTAAAACAATATAAACAGCAAATCTTCCTCCTGAGATTAGAACGGAGAACCTCTACTTTTTCTAAAATATTGATAAGAAATGTAGATGTTAACAAAGGGATTAACATAGCTTGCTTTTATATCTGATTATTTTATAGCTTACTGTGCAGCATTTAAATGATTTTGTGTAACTTACAGGAAATTCCAGGATGGGATAATGTATCATGGAATATTTATGTAGCATTGGTCATATGTGCTCTATCTCATAAAGAAGGTAGCTCCAGAAAGAACCAGCCAATTTCTCTGGAGGATGTGGATTTGGCTGTTTCTGGGAGTGTGCGGAGGAAGGTGATCACCAGGGCAGCCATGTATCTGCAACTTAAATCAGTTAAATCCCCACCAGGGAGGGACTTGTTATTTTAATTTTGGAAAATATTGTCTTCACATTGATGGAAATTTCCTTAACCTTAGATTTTATTTTCTTAGAGTTTCTGTTATAAATTAAGAGGAAGGAGAAACAAAAAAAGAACTTTGGATATTGCATGTTTAAAGAAGAATTCTTGTTTTTAATTTAAATAAAATCGACTTTATAAATTCTGAGTAAGGGGAAAGCAAGGGAAAAGCAGGAAAAAGGCTTCACAAATACTTGGTGATGACTTTTTGTGAAGACAAGGGAGGCAGTCTTTCGCTTCAACACTGATTCATTTTGATTGTGCATTTTCTGTTCTTTCATGTTAAGCTACTTTATATGCCCTTTACAAATGTGGCTTTTCAGATATCAGAATTTTAATTGTTCTAATTTCATATTAGATGTAAGGCTGTGTATTACCAGTCAAATTACAGACACTGAGAGCATAGAACACAGCTTTGTACTAATTCTGATAGCGTAGGTTAAAACACTCTACCATGTAGGCCGAGAATTATGTGTTTGAGTACCCTGGTTAAAATGGTTAAAACACTCTGTTCTGCCATCTAGGCTGAGAATGGATGTTTGAGTATCTGGTTTTAATTTCTCTTCTTTCCTCTTCCCCATCCTTGGAAGATCCCCTCTCTGCAGTTGGATCCCTGCTGTGCCAGCCACCTTCCCAATTCTGCCTAGTGGGTAACTTTCAACTCCATTCCTATCACGGTGTTCAGAGATGGACGCTTCAGGTGACGTGTAGTTCGCTTGAGAAGATGTCAGGTCTGAAAGAGGAAAAGTAACTAACCTTCAGACACACGAGGGCAACACATCAAAGCTGGAGGGTCTCCAAGGTGGGGCTACAGGAAGGGGAAGGGGCTGATGCTCAGGAAACGGAAGCAGTCAGGAAGCCCAGTCAGGTTCTGCCTGACTGTGAGCTCTGGCCAGTCATGTGCTGTCCTTGTACAGTAGTGGTAACAGCAGCACCTTGTTCTCAGAGCAAGTAGGGGTGCGGGAGCCATATGTGCTCTGAAGGGAAAGGTGGTGCTTGGGGGGTGGGGCAAGCACGCTGTACTGCACAGGGTCCCTACCTGCCCCTGTGGTATGGCACTGGCACTCTGGACATCTTTTCCTCCCCTTTCTTCCCCTTTCTGTCCCATGCCCTGGAGGGGGACTTGTGGATCGTCCCATCTGAGCTCTACAGGTGTTGGGGCCACCACATTCACCTTCCATTCTCTTAATAACGGAGTGATGATTGCTATGAGGTCCGCAGAGCACGCGAATCGAAAGCACAGATGCTGGAGCAGGCCACGAGTTCAAATTCTAGCTTTTCCACAGCCTGACTGTGCCACATGGACCACTTTACAGTGGCACGGTGCTTCCCTGTGCCTCGCAGTTCTCATCTGTGAAATGGACACAGGAATAGAGCCTGCATCATGGGGCCATTGTCAAGGCGGAGCAATTGTAAAGCAAGCAAAGAGCACTTGGGAAGGTGAAGCCAGCAAGTGTTATTATGTGAATGCAGCTAAGGGTGCAGTCTGCGTTCCGAACCCCAAGCCTCTCTTTTCCTCAGGAGACTGCGTATGCTGCAGGAGAAAGTCGATTTTATTAACGGTCAGATAGTAAAGCAACACTCCACAGAGAAGTCCAGTCAGAGGGATTGTGTAGTTAGATGGCTGCAGGCTGGTTATACTTGGCAGGTTGGAATGGTTGACAAAGGCTTAACACAATCAAAAGTTATTTTACATGTAGGCGAGGGGACAAGTTTGTGGAGTTCTCTCCGTCCACCTTTATGTAGGTTTAGGGGATGGAGCTTAGGAAGTCAAGCTTGGTTGGCAGGCTCTTTTGCCAGCCTGACTTACAGGGTTTAATTTGATTTTTACACACTGGCAGGCCTTCTGTGTGCTCAGGGACTGCTGTACCTGAGCCCGATAGTCACTGTCCTGCTCAAGTTTAGACTGATGTGAGCAAACACTCAGTGAAATGTCTATTTGGGTTAGAGCTTTTCAGGTCTTAAATTCAATGACTGTGGGCTAAAACCATCCTCACTGCAGAGCACAATTTACTATTCTCTTTATCACCTTTCCCTTTTTATATAAAAAACCTGGCTCTTTCAGAATCACATTAAGGTTTCTCTGATTACTGCTCCGAAGGGAAAGGATAGTATTTCTAGGTGGCTGTCAAGTTAACCACTTAGCCAAATATAACCATATATTTTGAATATCCAGATATCTGAAAGCCCCTCATTCCAAGGTTAACGAACTGAATCTGTAATGTCAGAGACGAGTTAGGTTTCATCTGTGCTGTTCAGCTACTTAACTTGAGAAATGCTACCCTTTCGCAGGATGGTGATTTTTAAAAAGTCACCGTTTCCCCTGCAACTACTCATTTTCTCTTTCAAGTGTGGTGCAGTTCGGCTCCATTCTCCAAATGAAATCTACCTGATGCCTGTGAGCGAGAGTGCACCATGAAAAGCAAAAGCTGGGTGGTTTAGTCTTTAATCCTGGTTTAACTAAAGAGCAGCTGTGGGTGTAGGGAAGGAGCCAGAGGGTACATGGAGAACACTGTCATTGTGGTCCTGGGCTTGAAGAACTGCAAACCTTATCTGTCTCTTCAGGGCCATCAACACCTGTGGACTCTATTTTTTTTTTGATACCATGAAATCAGATGAACTACCTGTCAACAAATTTCGTTACATTTTATTTAGTGTGTGTGGATGCATGTACTACCGTGCGTGTGTGGAGGTCAGAGGACAGCTTGTGAGAGTTGGTTTTCTCTGCTTTACCATGTGTGATCTGGGCACTAAACTCAGGTCATCCATCGCCTTTGGCAGCAATTGCTTTTACCTACTGAACCATTTTGCTGGCCCCATCTTTAGGTCTTTGAAAATGGCTATCTTCATTAATAAGACTGAAGGTTCCATCTATGGTGCTTAAAAACAATGGCAATCTTGCTGACATGTTGGTACTTAACAGCAATCTTGTCACTGAAGAGGCAGAAGCAGGAGAATGATGAGTTTAAGGTTGGCCTGAGCATCATAGAGAGATCTTGACTCTGAAAACCAAAGCGATCTTCAGAAAACGAGATTGCCTTCGCTCCTCTGATAGTGACCATCTAGGCTCTTAATTTCTGTCTCAAATCTCTGAAGATGTCTGAAGAGGACTTTGGAGAATCTCTTAGTGACTTTATGCAGGGGGTGGGGAGAAGAAAAGTGAACTGTGTCATAGAGGTGGACAGATATTCTTCCAATTTTTCAGAAAATTCCTAATTGATTATCTAGTATATGCATCTTTCATGGGCCCTGAGGACTTTTGGGCATGTTTGGCCCAATTTCATAGGACTCTCTAATTCCTTCCACACATCCACATTTGTGGGTTTCTCTGCCTCATATCGTCCATCACTTTAGACCACTGAAGACATCAATTACATTTTATTATTCTGGTTCCCCATTCCAAAGGGAAGAGGCTTGGTTCAGTCAATTCATGATTCTTCTGGCATCCAAGGTCCTTTTCATGGTCCAATTAGCTGACCTCTTAGAGGCCCAGGCCTATATAATACCAGCCAGAGTCAGGGCTGCTCTCTATAAGGCCATGAGGTAGAAAACAATCAGAAGAGGAATCAATTGGCCTTCAAGAACTCTTGCCAAGATACTCTTGTAGGTAGTGAAAGGTTGGTTGGATGATAGTATAATTAGATGGATTCCCAGGTCATTGAACAAATGGGCCCAGAAAAACATTGATGGCTTTGCCCACTTAGAAGAGTGTCTCCAGTACGAGGGAACAGGAGATGTGCACATGCACACACATACACACACTTGTATATATATGCATACATATAAATTCACATCATATATATATATATAATACTAAAACTTGAATGAAGACAAGATCAAGATTCAAATTGTCTTGACAAGTAGAGTGTCAATGTGAAGTTCTATGCTGGGATAAAATAATCAACACTACATATTTATAGTGGGGACTGATCAGTTTGGCCATTCTTTGTAAAGAGTCTCCTGGTTTTCACTCAGTGATGCGCTGTGCTATGAAGTATCAGCTTAAGTTCTAGGCTAGATGGGAATAAGGATGTTCATGTCAGAAAGGTACCACTGCCTCATACGATTCGGCCTGGTCAGCTGTTTCCTTTCAAGGATGCTATCTGGTGACCTGGATGTTTGGATTATGGAGAATACATTTTGGAAGTGATAAAACTCAAAGATCAGAAGGTTGGGGGAGGGCCCATTTTAAAGTTGTATTCTGTCGGGGAGGTCTTAGACTTGTCCTAGACGGCTCAGGGAGAAGAGAAACTGGTGAGCGGTCACTTTATGAAAATGGCCTAGGATCAGTGTTGGTAAAGACTTCATCACGTTATGACTATAGGAACTTGTAGTGGACTTTCTCAGATGGCTGAGGGGAGAGTGGGTTGCTTAGGGTTTTTCAAAAGGATCTAGCATCAGGCGGGAGTTTGACAAAACGGTCTTCAGGTCCCTTCAACACTGGAAACTCAAAATTCTGTAAAGGCAGATGGGCATTCATTTTAATATGATGATTGAGCTTGAAAAGCAAAGAGAAATGGGCGGGTGCATGTAATATGAGGAATAAGCTGATGTCCATGTGTGCCTGCAAAAACCAAAGACCTTCACAGGGATCACAAGGCTTGCATCTTTAACGTATAAATGTGTGTCCAGACCACAGCCATTTATCTGGAGCCTCGATTACAGAACCTGCCTTTTCCACTGGTGAACCTGCTTTTCTGAGAGTCCTCTGGTACCCTCTTCCAGGTAGTTTGCAGAAAAGCTTCGTCCATCGCTTCTATGACTCTTGTTTCATGTTCATGTGGAGGATGTTTTGCGGGCTGACCAGGGACACTAGCATGTTTTGATGGGAAACATGTTGTAAGTTACAGACAGTGTATAGATTTTTGAAGCATATTAGGTTGCAAAGCTGGAATGATAAAGACACTTGCCATGCAGGTCTGGCAACCTGAGCTAATATGACTGGAACCCATGTAAAGGTAGAAGGAGCGAACTGGATCCACAAAAAGTTCTCTGACCTCTGCATACATGCCACACAGACTAATAATAAATAATAAACGTAGGAAATGAATTTCTACCAAGTTGCTTTCTTTTCTCAAGGAAGGTAAAATACCTTTAAGTAGTATGGTATAAGATAAAAATTCATATATCCTAATATTATACAGTGTAGTGTACATGCCCCAAGAATTGTGTGTGGATTCAGTTTCTGATATCTCTTTGTTTTTATCTTCTGTGTGAGTATTTGCATGAATGTATTTTTGTGCATTATATGTATACTTGGTGGGTCCCTTACAGTTGGCGCTACCGGTCATTGTGAGCTGCTATGTGAGTGCTGGGAACCACACCTAGGTCCTCTGGAGTGGAGCAAGTACTTTTAACCATGGAGCTATCTTTCCTTTTCCTTTATCCTTTCCTTCTGTTCCCTTCCCTTCCCTTTCTTGCCCTCCCCTCCCCTCCTGTCCCCTCCCCTTCCTCTTTCTTGGTGGTTGAAATTGAACCCAGGGCCTTGAGTATCTCTAGGCAAGCACTTTAATGTCTATAAACTACCTATATTACCATCATTCCACAAGTTTCTGTCTTGGTGTCAGCTTTGAGTTTTGAATCGTGGTGTGGCTGTTTTCAAATTGTGGTGCTGATACTACTGGATGGTCCTGAAATTGTTTCTTGGTTTGTAGCTGAAGTCAGGGAAATGAGCAGTGACGAACTTCAGCAGGTTTAAATCAACATGTGAGTGCTGGGGATTGAATCCAGGTCCTCTGGAAGAGCAGTTAGTGCTCTTAACCATTGAGCCATCTCTTCAGCCCCATGAGAGTGGATCTTATTTGACTATTCCTTATGTCATGATGGTAGACTTCACCTGCACATGAATGTCTCCCAACCTTAAATGTCCCAAGAATCCCTTGGAAATTTGTATCTGGGCGCTGTCTCCATATACCTTGTTTCTATGTGTCTGAGGCCAAGGCATTTGAGTGTTTGATTAACCTAGAAGTTGTGGGGCAGCAGGACCACATTTTAAGAAACATAATACTAATTCAGTAAGAGAATTGACAAAATAACCTCAGTAACAAAAGACATGTGTTTGTTGAGAGAATCAGTGCAATTTTAAGATATCCTATCTTGGGAGCTCAGTCCAGTGCTCTAATGTGGGTCTCTGTCTCCATCCATCACCAGATGAAGGTTCTATGGTGAAATGCAAGGTATTCATCAG
>LOEQ01007639.1:2956-16167 GCA_001685075.1 Bramus lutescens | reverse complement strand
ATTAATTAACCAATGAAAGCAACAGATAGATAGAAGACACTCCTACATCACATGCCCTGCAGCAAGTTGCTATGGTTCATGCTTGCTAAGAAAAGCTTCCATAGAACTGGCCAGACACAGCTGCTCCTGAATCTGTCCTTGAAAAGGTCCCCTCAAATGACGGGGCCGTCCTTCTCACCTTGTGATTATTGGTTGGTCTTTGTCCAGTGTCCCATAAAGCTGGGTTGAGAAGAGGTTTCTGTGATAGTCTCACAGGAGGCAGGACGTCATGAGACGTGGGACTGTTTCTCTCAGCTCCATTACGGTCCTGCACATTTTCTGTTTGCCTGTTTCTCTACCTGCCCACCCCTTAGGAGCTCAGAGGCCTGTGGCTTGCTAAACATATCTGTTAAGTTCTGACATCCCTTCTCTGTTCCCTGCATTGTAACTGAGGGGTTGTTTATTCTATGACTCTGACTCCTGCATTAGTGGTATGTAGCAGGGTTTTACTCAGTATTTGAATGAATACGTGAACAGATCATTTATTTTAGTTTGTTTATGGAAATCAATCTGACTAAACTAAGCCACATTAAATTCAAATAACTGGGCAGGGAAGATTGCTCAGTGGTTGCAGTTTACCAGTATGAAGACCAGAGCTGGGCTCTCTAGAACCCGCTAAATGTCATGCTGGAGAGGTAACCTGCCTCCTACAGTTCTAGCCTCAGAAGCAAGACTAGTCTCACAAATGACTAACCTTATATGGGGGACCTTGCCTCAATGAACAAGGTGGAGGACAGATGGAGGGATGATCTATGAAGTCAACCTCAGGCTTCCAGATGCATGTACATACATGTATATCCATATACACATACACCACATACATAAAAAAATGGAAAAAGATGGAAAAAGATCTCAAACTACCCCAAATCTTTCATCAACATCGCTTCAAACATTGTAGGGAATTGCACTTGGATTTATGACATCTGTACCATTAGTTTATTATTTCAAAACAAAGAATTTTAAAGGAGTACCAATGAAATGGCTCGGCTGTAAAGGCATTTGCTGCCAAGGTTTAAAGCTGAGGGCTCATGTGTGTGACCCCAGCACTTGGGAGAGATCTCCCAAGTATCCTACTGAAGTAGTAGGACTGCCTTGGGTTCAAGATCAGCCTGGTCAAAAAGAAACACTGCCTCAAATAAACAACAGCAGCAACAACAATAGCACATACAAATAAGGGTTTGTTGACTTTCTTTACAGGATCATAGATAAATATTTTACGATTTGCAAACTGCTGTAGTTTAGATCTGGGATGTTCCCTAAAGGCCAGTGTGTTAAATAACAGCTCTTGAGAGGGGTAGAGATGTTAGGAGGTGACAGCCCAGGAGGTTTTAGGTCATGGGACAGGATTCCTGAGGAGGGAGTTGTGGGAATATGGTCCTTTTTTCTCACATCCTAGACATGGTCTGAGCAGCTTCGCTTTGCCATGTGCTTTGGCTGTGATGGGCTTCCTTGACACAGGCCTGAAAGCACATCCAGTCGTGAGCTGGAATCTCCAAACCTTCTCTCTTTGTAAGTTGATTGTATCAGATGTTCATTACAGGGAGGGAAACAGATGAACACAGTGGCCTTCATTGCATAGGAGCAGGGAAGCGCAACGCATGGAGCAATGTGTGGCCATGCTTCAGTGAAATTCTGCTCCTCGCCCTGAAATTGGAATTATGTACGATTTTTAGGTGCTGTGGAGTGATTTCTATTCATCCAGCAATTTCAAAATGTAAAGATTAGTTTTTCACGCTGTACAAACAGGTAACAATTTGAATTTAGCCTAAGGGCCATAATGTGACAGCTCCCAATTTTAGCTGATGTCTATAGAAATTATTCTTAAGGAGGTAGCTTTTTTTTAAGATGCAAATTCATTGCATAAGGATGAGAGTCTGGAATGGACCTAGGGAGAGGAGTTTTCAGATCACAAGGTCTAAAATATGTAAATGTATCTCATTGGCCTAAGAAAAAGTCTGTGTGTTTAGAGATGAAGGTGCGAAGTGATGATAAAGAGACAAACTGGAAAGCATCCCATTTAAGCCTATTTTAAGTGACTATTCAGTGACATCGAGAAATTGACAGTGTGGTAGAACCATTTGCTCTCTCCACTTCCAGAAATTTCTCATCAGCCCAGACCGAAACTCTCTACTTGTTACAGGATAACTCCCTAGGTCCTGTAACTTCAGGGACATTTGAATATCAAGAAGCTTGAATCCGCCACCTTTTTTTTTTTCATTTTCAAGGTTGTTTTGACTATTTGGGGTCCCTTGTGATTCTATGCAAATTTTAGGATGGGTTTCTATTTCTGAAAGTAGGGGTTTGTATTGAAATCTGTAAATTATGTTGGTTAGCATTGTCAGTTTGAAAGCTTTGGTTGTAAGCTTTAGCTTTAAATGGCTGAGCTCTCTCCTCAGCCCTTATATGGTAATTTTAATACTATCAAGTCTTCCAGTCCATGAGTATGGGATGTCTTTCTCTTAATCTGAATTGCCTTTAGTTCCTTTCAGTAATGTTTTATAGATTTTAGTATATATATATTTCACTCCAGTCCTTAAAGTTATTCCAAAGTATTTTATTCTTCTGATATTAAAATAATTGTCTTAATCTTCTTTTTGGATGTTCATTGTTAGTGCACATAAGTTCTACTGACTTGTATCTTTACTAAAATTGTTAGCACCAAGAGATTAAAAACATTTTAGCATCTTATACATAGATAGAGTAGCTGTGGTCAGGGATAGATCTACGTCCTTCATGATTGCATGACTACTTTTTTTTTATTTCCTAAAATGTCTGGCTAGAACTTCTGGTGTTATTTTGGTTTCTAGTGTTGAAGTGAGTGCCAAGGTTTTTTCCTGATTATGGGAAGGTCTTCAGTCTTTCATCACCAACCTGATGTTTGCATGGTGTTTTCATATATGCTGTTTAGCCCATTGTAAAAATTTGCTTCTACCTTAGTTTTTTTTAATCAATTAGAGATTGATTATCAAATGCTTTCTCTTGAGTTTCATACAGAAGTGCATTATCTTGATTTCTGGGATTTACTTTAAGAGTCTTCAACAAATTAAAAAGAAGTGAGACAAGTGTCGACCTGAATAACTGAGAAATTAATGATACATAGTTAAGGATTTATTATACAATTATTTATATTTCTATTATGATATTTGAAAATTTACACAATAAATTTTTGAAAAAAATTTCATTAAAATTTTCTTATTTGCATGCTCTTCTAAAATACCTTTTAGATTTCCAATGATTTCAAAATCATTGCTTTAATTCATTTATTTTCCTTCTTTTTGGAAATTTTGTGATCTTTGGTAACATAGAGGTATACTGTAGTTTTTTCCCCAGCATAGAAAAGAATGTTTTTATGTTCTTTGTGTCTAAAATGTCGCTCTTAAGTATTGTTCTTGTTACCAGAAGCAAAGTAGGACCTTCTGCACGCATCAGATATTTAATATGAACGTTCAGTATTTCCCCCATTTTTTGGCATGTGTGTGTGTTTGCATGCATGTGGGTATACATGGTATGGGGTGAGGGTGCACATACAGGTGTTGTGTGTGTAGAAGCCCAAAGTTGGTGCCAATTGTCTTCTCTGGTAGCTCTCTACTGAGACAGCCTCTCAGTGATCCTGGAGCTTAGCAGCTCCTGCTAGTCTAGCTAGTCAGTTTGCCTTGAGCATCCCCTATCTGTGCCTCCCAAGTGCTGGAATTACAGATGGTCACCATATTTGTGTGTTTTCTACATGGTGTCTGGGAATCCGAACTCCAGTGTTCATGCTTGCATTGAAGTGCTTTATCCACAGAGCTATCTCAGATCCTATACAGACATGTCTATATGTGCAATATTTGGGAATGCTTGAAAACAATATAAACCCTATGTGCAGATTCATGAGGCTTGGGATAGGACTTGGTTCCTGGAAGTGACTGAGCTGCAATTAGGTTAAGGCTTGATCTTTCATCAGCCTGTACCGGTGGAGTCTTAGAGTTTCTATTGCTGTGAAGAGATGCCATGACCATGACAACTCTTCTAAAGGAAAACAGTTAATTGGGGCAAGCTTACAGTTTCAGAGGTTTAGTCCATTATTATCATGGTGGGAAACATGGAGGCACATAAGCAGACATGGTGCTAGAGAAGGAGGCGAGAGTTCTAATCTGGATCAATAGGCAGCAGGAAGAGAATGACAGTGGGCTTGGCTTGAGCATTTGAAACCCACAGCCTAGCCCTAGTGACCACACTTTGTCCAACAAGGCCACACCTACTCCAACAAGGCCACACCTCCTAGTGTCATTCTAAGCATTCATATATGAGCCTACAGGAGCCAATCAAATCACCAGAGTAGGTAAAAGCAGGACTTGGAATCCAAAGTCCCAATCAGAGGGTGAGCCTAGATGCTTGGTGGGATAGATAAGTGATTCACTTTACCCTCGGAAAAATAAGGCAAGGTTAGCTTTCCATGTTAAGATTTCCACAAATAATACTTCATCTGATGCTGCCTTCAGCTGGGGGTGTGGGTATGGGTGTGATGCTGGTCACTAGAAGTGGGGAGATTACTGTGTAATAACTCTATGTACTGAAGAAGATACTTGTGTGTTTATGTTAGGGTTCATTAGATATCTTAGACAAATCACTCCGGAATAACTTCCAAAGGTTACTTGGGAGGGAGGTGTTTATTTCATTAGTCGATTTTATATTTAGTTAAATCAGCATAAGGAGGGACAATGTGGCATTCTATAGTTACATGTGACATTTTAAGAAGGGAACTTGATCTGCTCTTGGATGTCCTGGTGGAACCACAGCTTTGACATATCTAATAATGTTAAGCACTGTATGTGAGCTTTTCTGTCGAGGCCTTCAAGAATGTTCAAACATGCCTTGTTAACGGACTAACAAGCCAAACTGGGAGGCAGAGGAGGTGCTGGCGCAGTGTCAGAGCCTGAGCCCCCCTTCCCCCACGGAGATCCGCCCCAGATCACATCCTGGGGTTAGTGTGGGGGCTGCTAACAGGTTCCAGTCTTTTCAAAACCCAGGACTCAGAAGGGAAGGGTCCTGGGAGACCGTTGGAGCAGCCTTTCCTTTTCTGGATGGCAGATCTGAAGCCCCTAAAGGAGGCATGCTTACCCTGAGCAGAAAAGTCTCCTGCTGGGCCTGCTGGTTTCCATTTCCCTGGGCCTCAGTTAGCACCGTAGAACCATCAGAATACATAACACACTTCCCTGCCGGAAGCCACATCCTTCAATAGTGATACCCAAAGGTGGCCCCCTTGGTCTTTTGATTGTTTTGGAGAGATGCAGCGTGACTCCCTTTATTGCTACAGCATTGGGTGGTCTGCCAGGGAGCACGTAGCATAAATAACAAATAAATAATTTTACAGCAAAGGTCCTAAATCTTTCCAGATAGTGTACTGGTATGTGGCTGTCAAATACCAGGCGGATCCTAAGAAAACAGTAACTTTAACCCATCCATCTTTTACATACATGACACATTGCTGTCATAATTTTTTTCCTGAGGTTTTAATGGCTCAGGGGAAAAACTGTGCGTGTAAAAACACACGTTTGCAAATACACTCTCCTATGCATAGTTTCATTGCTGGCTGCACGATAACTTCTGTTTTTAAATATGATCCATTATAGCCCGCTTGGAATGTTTCTTTGGCCACAGTAATGTGTTTTGTTTTGTTGCCAAGAATTTCAGCATATTTGATATTTTTGAAATACAATTCCTCTGATTTCTGCTGCCTGGACTATCCGTACTTTTGCATTTAAATTAGTGTTGGTAATGCTCAGATGATGAATTGATTTCACTCACTTGCACAGGCTGGCTTGTCCTCTTTACCTCCTTGAGCCAGTGACCTGTGTTCTGTGTCAGCCTTGACCTTTGGTTTTGCTGATGAGCTAGGGAGGGATTCTGACCTTTTCTTGCCTGGAATTTCCCAAGCTTTAGTTTCATCTTCTATAAGCTGGGGATAAAAATGCCTGCTACATGGGAGTGACTTCATATGCACATGGGTATAGGAGCTAATACAGTTACCGCTTTTTCATGAAGTGCTTAGTAGGTGTCTTCCTTGCCCTCTTAATGTTTTATGCTGTCTTCAGTTGAAAGTCTACCTATAGTGAAACCTGTTTTTTCTTAGCATCACCCTGGGTTGGAATGAAAGCCATGTTGTTCTTTGTTTTTGTGGATACAGTATGCATGTGGCACAAGCACCTGTGTCCACATACAAGGTGGATGCCAGAGGAGGATGCTGGCTGTCCTGTTTCCATCATTCTCCACTTTATTCCCTTGAGGCAGGGTCTCTTACTGAACCCGGGAGCTAGGCTGGAGGCCAGCAAGCTCTACCAATACTCTTGCCTCCAGCCTCCACAGTGCCAGAGTTACAGATGCGTGTGTGGCTTTTTACATGGGTGCTGAAGATTCCAGCTTGGGTTCTCATGCTTACGCAGCAAGTGGTCTCGCTCACTGGCCATCTTGCCAGCCCTTGCTCTGCATTGTCGTGGTGCGCCATGTCTTGTATCTGCCCTATTTGGCCTTAGCTGGGCTGTCTTTCACTCTGGTGATTACAGGGCACAGATCCGTGCACCCCTTCATGCTCTAAGGTGGTTGAGCCCCTAGATTGAACACTGAAGTAGATGCTGAGACCGATTGAGCCTTGCAGTTCCTAATAGGACCTATTAGCACAGGGCTGCCCACACAGTAGCTGTGATCACAGACGAGTCCACAAGTATGGGGGGGTAATTTAAAATGAAATGGTAAGCCAACATAAGAGTTCCATTTGAGGTGGCTGTCATCTCCTTCATTCTTGCTGCTCCTTGTATGCTCCCTCAGGTCTCACTTGAAGAGCCTCCTGACTCTTCACCCTGGTAGGTGTGGACCCCTGCGGGTAGGGAAATGGGACTTAGAAAGTCCGTGGTTAATTTGGGAAGCCTTGATGGCATACTTCCTGTGTTTTAGGGGTTGGCTTATGTCCCAACTCTCCTACCAAAAAAATGTTGAAGGCCTGATCCACAGAACCTTAAAATATGTGCTTATTTGGGGAAGGGTTTTTATGGAAGTCATCAAGATAATATGAGGTCATTAGAATGATTCTAGGACTGTTATTATCAAAAAGGTGAGACGTGAATTAAGAGTCTTCACGTGTGACAGGGGATGATGGGCAGACACAGAGGATCCCATGTACATGCCATGTGTGTTCATCTGAGGCTCCTGGAAGCTAGGGGAGAGGCTTGACGGATTCTCCCCAACAGCCCCAGAAGTAGCTAGCAATTTAGATCCCCTCGAGCTACATCTCAGTTTCTTTGTCTGTTGCTGTGATAAGATACTTTGACAAAAGCAATTTAAGAGGTAAGGGGTTAATTTGTTCACAGTTAGAGGGTGTAGATAGTCTAATAAGCCAGGGACTTGAATCAATAGTTAATGTCACATTCGCAATAGGGAAGCAGAGAGTAACGAATGCACATGGCTGCTCAGTCCAAGATCTCAGCTAGGGAATGGTGCCACCCACAGTGAGTAGGTCTTCCTACCTCAATAAATACAGCCTGGATAATCCCCATGGGCATGTCCAGAATCTTACCTCCTTGATTGTCAGTGTACAGCCTCGATGGGTTCCTGCATTCCCTGGTGGAAAGGACAGAGACTCAGAATAGAGTTGGGAGGGCAGCCCAGTGGATACTGAACTCATTCGGGTTTCTTTCTCATGATCTTTAAATACCAGAGCCCAAAAAGGGGAAAGAGGGTAAGACCTCTTTACCATGATACAAACAAGGAACAAATTACCTCTTCATTACACAAAATATTAAGTAACTGTATCCTGAGTTAAATATTCTGTTGTTTAGGCAGGATATGCAGTGACCACACTTTAGGCCAAGCATCCTGTAGGCAGCCACACCCTGGGTCAAATCTCCTGTCATAACCTTGCTTGTCAAGCAAGAACAGACTTGAACTCTCTGACCTTTGGTCAAGGTGGAACAAATCCACATCCATGGACTCTGACACTTGGTATCATGTTGATAACACTGACCACTGCAAACAAATTATGAGACAATACATTGTAGTGGCACACGTTAATGGAAGCCTTAGGGGAAGGTAGTACACCATGGGAAGGAAGTGAATGCATTCATCTTCTCTGGCTTTTAAAAAAATAATGGAATGGTGTGATGAATACTACCTACCTATCCCGACATTTTGATAATTTAATGGTACTGGTGCTTTGAGAAGATCTCTGTAAATGATATTCCATTCTCATCATCATTCCATAGACTTCCTTCTTTCCTTGACTCTTTTCAACTGAGTTGTCTCTTGTTGAATATCTCCAGAAGTTGTAATTAGTGGTAGGGTGTGGCAAAGAGGCCAGGTGACCTTCTAGAGTTTGAAAACAGGTAACATGGGTAAACACTCCTCTTCTATGCGGCACATAAACATATTATCTCCCATCTCCTTTCTTCACATTTCCACAGTCTCTTCAGTCCTGAGGTGACTTTTAGGCATGCAAAGAGCTTATTGGATTCTACAAGTCTGTAGAAAGTAACACACCACCCATGTGCTCAGCGCCTCTAGTGACACTTTTCAGACTGACACGTTACACCAGCATGGGGTGAAGTGAATTTGCTATTATGCTTAAGGGTTATTTATTTATTTATTTTTACAAAGCCTGAAGGTACTAAAATATTTGAAGAGTAGTGGGCATGTATGCATAATAGCTAAAAAGTACATTTTCCTGAAGCTCGTGGTCTGTAATTAGAATTGGCTACCTCTATATGAAATTTATATTTTGAAGTTCTCTATGATAAATCTATGTTAATAACCATGGCTGTTGGATGACTTAGGGTTCAGATAACATCAATAACCTAAACATCACAGGACTCTTTATAAACATCAATGCAGACTGTATTAATGTCCCTGTGTTATAAGGCTGGAGCGTAATTAGTTACTTGGTATCAGATGAGCCGTTCTCTAGTTCCACTTAAAAAGCAATGGGGTAGGGAAGGAAAGAGGCAGAGAATGTTATTTTTGGCATAATTTATTTGTTTTATTAATTTTTAGCCATTCTCAGCTTATTCCATTATAGGAAGGTAGGAATTTTGCCATCTTCTGTGAAAGTAATGAGTTTGAGGGATTCTTTGTGCCTCATTTCAGGGCATAGCTTGTGCCCTGAAAGTCATATGGCTTTGTTTCCTATTTTTTAAAAAAGAAGGCATGATTTTCACATGGCAAAGTTCTCAAAACACAGAGGAAATTGCCAAAGGTTCTTCTTCCTTCCTCTTAATCCATAATTATTGCCATAAACTGTATCTGGGAGACCCTGTGGTCTGAGTCGCTACCTCATCAGCTAGATAGTAGAGGGTGAATCCTCAAAAAGGGGATCCTGTTTTCCTGTGTATGGGTGTCAAGTTTATGTGTATATGTTTATATACACATGTTTATGTGTATATGTGCATCTCTGTGCAGGTATGTGCATATGAATGTAGAGGCTAGAGGCAGTGGATCTCCCTGGAGCTGGAGTCATAGGCAAATGTGAACGGCCAGACATGGCTGCTGAAGCAAGCTTGGGTCCTCTGGAAGATCAATGTATGCACTCATCCTCTCAACTGTCTTTTCAGCCCCTAGGAGTCTAATTTTTTTCCTTAAAGATAATTTCAAATTAAAATAGTTTTATTTTTATATGTGTGGTGTTTTACAAGTATGTCTATGCACCACAGGCAAGCACTTCCCATGGAGGACAGAAGAGGACATTTAATTCCCTGGTACTGGAGTTATAGATGGTTGTGAGTCATGATACAGGTGCTGGGAACCAAACCTGGGTCTTTTGGAAGAGTAGCCACCAGTGTTCTTAGCCACTGAGATATCTCTCCAGCCCCAGGAATCTAGTTTCTAATTAAATATTTTATTCTTGACCATTCAGCATCATATCAATCATAAATGTGGGCTCAAATATAAAAGTAAAGATACAGCAATATATATAGAAGTATAATTTAAAAAATATGTTAGCTACGTACAATGGGCATTCACTTAGTATGTGCATTCAGCATATAAATTGCATAGCTTTCTTATGATTCAGCATATATGACAGAAGTAAATATAGACTGTTGAGATGCCCTGTGCATCTAGCCTCATATGGTGGATATGTAGTAAGGCATCCTTGACTGTCTGATTAGGAGTATTTGTGCTCACTTTCAAATCTGGAGGTACTTAGGTATGGGTGACTTGTGACCTAAGAGACATGGAGGAGGAAATTCACATATTTTGTCACTGTCTTTATGCTTTCTCCAAAGTGTTTTCCCATGTGTTTCATAACGCGCTCATTCTGGGATAACCTTTTAAGCGCATTCATTTAAGGTTATTTCCACTTTGGAGGGAAAGATGTCAATGCTCATAGGAGATAAAGGCCCTTTAGCGCCTGTGCTCTTTATTGCTGACAAATAGGTCTGGCACCTTCCTAGCTGGAAGGAATCTGTGAAACCCCCAAAGAAGTCTTTTCTCTCTGGTGCCTCATGGTTTGCTGGGTTAAGTGCACCACCAGGGCCGGGCAGTTTCCCCTCCAGTAAGAAGGAACTCTTGAAGTGACTCGTGGGCTCTTCCAGCCGTCTTTGAGGTTAGGATGACTGTTGAAGAAAACTATCCCAAAGCCAGAAAGCGTGTCCCTTGCAGAAGCCTGAACCTCGGTGGGTGCGGGGAGAACAGAGTGGATCTGTTCTCTCTCAGCAGATCATACTGTTGAGTACAGAGGGACGCAGGAGACTGGGCAGGCGGGCAGTCCTAGTAACACAGGGAAAGGGGAATGGGTCATGTTTCTTCATCTTAGACAAGTAATGCCTGTTTACACTACAGTAACAAACAAACCTGAATGCCGAGTGGGTTCTAGCAAACATTCATTTGTTAACTACATAAACTCAGAGGTCTTTTCATGCAGTGACACGGGGCCAAGGATGCTACTACCCTAACAGGTCTGCTTCCTGACATTCATTTCTTCCTGGCACAAGAAAGAAGAAAATGTGGTTATTGCTGAGTTGAAACGTGTAGTCTGAAGTCTGCAGCACCCTCTCATGGTGCATCCTGGCACCCTTGTAGCCAGGAAGACAGCACAGCTGTCAGTACCATCCTGTTAATACCCAGAGCTGGCCATGCCTGGCAATTGCTCAGTGGTTTTTGTCTGTTTAATAAAGGTTTATTGATGCTTATGCAGAATGTCTGTGGGTTAAGATGTTGATTCAAAACAGGAATTCATACTAAAAATGCACCTAAAGTATCTTTCAGCTAACAATCTTGATTTCTGTGTCTGCTGTGGTGTTGCATGTGAAACCTTCATGCAATTAGAAACAGGGGCCCTTCTTCTGTCTTTTACTCCCGTCTGTCAGAAAATTTTTATGCTGGTTTTATTAGAACACTCTCCTCTACTGCTGTCCTGTGGAAGCGTCAAAAGAAACAAGCAATTGGTGATGTCTTTGAAGTGAACAGGGCCGTCTTAGACATGCCACACTTGTGCAGGGCACAACCAGCGAAGTGTGTGTGGCCACTTCTCCCTCCTGCAGTACTGCTAACAGATCTTTCTGAACTTGCCCCTTGATCTCAGGAGAAAACCTTCCTACTCTCCACTCTCTGTAAACACTGGGTCAGCTGTTAGGTTTCAGGGGAAGAAAGTATTGGTTTTCCTGTGTTGCTGGGGATTGAACCCAGGACCTTGTCTGTGTGGGGCAAGTGTCCCAGCATTGGAGTTCATCAACTGTGAACTTTTTCAGAGTGTCTGTGCCATTTGTAGCTTCAAAAATGAGCTTCATATATCCCCAGACTCGTTTGTTTCAAAAATGGCATCTACCTTTGTTTGCTGAGGTTTTCTCTGTTGACCACCTGAAACATTTGGAAAACATGGGGTCGCTGGCTACAATAGTTCTTATTGAAAAGCCTGTACTTAAGAAGGACCTGAATGCAGTATCCTCCAGACTGATAAATTCTTGCCTAGGGGCTAAAATTATTTCCATTATTAGGAAAAAAAGGTTTGCCTTCCTTGAATAGCGGGACCCAACAGTAATGCTCTAATTTTATAGCAACAAATGAAAGGGAACACTGTCAGGGCATTTTGCCTGAATTGACAACCAATAGATTTTCCTAAAAAAAGTCTGTTTTATGATCATGTTATCACAGACGGATCCAAATGTAGAAAGCCCATTATGCCTTCAAGTTAAGGATCTATGGTAAAAAAATGAAGGAGCAATCATGTGTGAAGAAAGGATAGTTATGTTTAAAAAAAATCCCAGGACTGGCCTAATTGCACTTTGAGTACTCTCTACGGAGTAATTCTTACTCTTTGGTAGGAAACCATGGGCAATTCTGACCATTTGGTTTTGTGAAAATAAACTTGCTTTAATTTATTGACATGTTAGACGTACCTGTCCAATTTTCTCATACTTTTTCCCTGACATGTGTCTTGCGCGAGGGAGTCGCTGCCATGCAGTCCATGTGTTTTTAGAGAAGTTGTGTTTGGCTAAGGAATGTATCAAAATGGTTGCATCTTGTTCTCATTATGCTCTGGAATGTGGCTGCCGGAACAGCGAGGGCTGGGGCCTGAGTGGTTGGCTAAGTGCTCTCGCCTCCCTAGCCCACGACAGGCCCCCTCTGCTCCCTTCTGAGCTACTGTCTGGGCTGCATGGGCAGTGTGCCAGGAGAGCTCAGCTGGGGAGCCCTGCCACCCAAGCCCATGGTTGCTCATGAGACCCACCTCACGGACAATCCAGTTACAATTGCCCCAACTGCGAAGTTAACTCCCACTATCCTGTTTGGCAAGGCCAGAACGGGGAGGCTTGTGTGGGCTTGTGAAAAGCAGTGGACACAGAAGAGAACCCGAAGTCCCAAGCCTGACAGCTGGACTTCCTTCTTGATGGAGCCTGCAAGGCTCAGACCAGCCTGTTTTCCCCTCCCAAGGCAGGTCCCTGGATCAGCATCCCAACTCTTGAACTTGGCCAACAGCTCTCTAACCAGACCTCCTGTCCTGTTTTATTGACCCCACTGTTCAGCCTGGGGGAATCTTTTAACAATGGCTGGCCCTTTCAGAGTTAAAGATAAAACTCCTTCCTGTGTTCTGTTTAGGCCCTGTCTTTCAAGATTTGGCTTCTTCCTTCTCCTCCTTTATTATTTATTTATTTATTTGATTTTCAAGACAGGGTTTCTCTGTATCTTTGGAGCCTGTCCTGGAACTAGCTCTT
>LOEQ01007638.1:7818-60331 GCA_001685075.1 Bramus lutescens | reverse complement strand
GCCTGCCTCTGCCTCCCAAGTGCTGGGATTAAAGGCACGTGCCACCACTGCCTGACCTAATCATTCTTTATCAATAAAAAATCAGGAGTCAGATATTAGAGTAAAAAGCTGAATGATCAGATAATCTGTAGAGGAGAAGCCACCAATGACATCCTACCTCTTCCATTCCTCCATCCAAATGGGCCAAGACCCTCTCTAAGCCCTGCCTCACTACTTCCTCTCTCTCTCTTTAGTCCTCCAAAAATTTTGGTCAGCTAGTGGTTAGCACTGCCGTTTGATTAGAAACAAACTTTAATGTCAAGATGAAATCAAAATATCACACAATATTGGAGTTTCTCTAGAGATAAGAAAGCATTCGAGCACCATAGGACTAGTCTTAAGAGAGCACAGGCTTTGTCCACAAGTGGGGCTCTGGCTCACGCTGGTGTCATAGGGATGGTAGAGAGAGGGAGGCATGGCCCTCATAGCCCAGGAATTTCTTTGCTTCATTGTTTCCCTTAACTCTCAGACTCAGCCCCCAGGTTTCCATGCACTTCTGGCTTCAGCTTCAGCTCCAGCCTTCTCTTGACTGTCTTTCTCTCTGTGTATGTTCCTTTGTATTGCCCTGGCCTGCCTGTCTGCCTGCTATTATAGCAGCAGGAAGGACACATGGAGCTTCCTGAGTCAAGGAGGAATCAGAACTTCTGTGAGTCACCAGCCTTATGGAGGATGGAGATATTTCCAGTGATTGATCCGGAGTCAGAAAAACTTGATCCAAACCCTGGCCTTGGGCAAACTGCCCACCCTCTAGAATCTTTCTCCTTTGTGGAATGGTCATGATAATCCCACCACTGGCCTTGCAAGGTGGCTAACTTTCACACTGTGAGCTCAGCACAGGGCATGGCCATCAGGATGAGCTCTCAGTGTGGTTTAGAGTCCCCAAGTGAGGACTTCCATCAGCCTATGGTGGGGCCCTTTGTCTTAGGCTTCTATCTCTGATGCAGTTAGCCTTATCAAACATGGGGCCATGTGCTGCAAGCTGCATGTCTCAGGTGAGTGGAGCTACACACACCAGGTGCAGGCTGTGCCCCACTGAGACCACTGGCAAGGGGATTCTGCTTCTAAGGCACAGGCTGGCAGCAGCAGAGGGTGAATCCTGGCCCAAGACTGCAGCAGTTCCTTCAGGCTCAGGTGCCTTCTGTTCCCAAAGAGGAGAGCATGTCCTGATAATTCACTAGAAAGCATATCTCCAGCAATGTCCACTCTTCTCCTTGTAGATGGGAGGGGGTCAGTTGCTGTACTCCTAGGGCAAAGAAGGACTAACATCATGACCAGCTATCTGATGTTTTCTTAATACTCAGTGGAGGGCCCTTTCTGCTCCACTGAAGGAATCCCCCAGAACAACTTGCTTATGTGGAACAGAGTACATATGGAGAGACTGAGGCACCAAGAGGTTAAAGAACTCCCTGAAGCCATGAAAAATTGGCAAGCTAAGATCTTTAAGCCATTTTTGTTGTTTTGAGAAAAGGTCTCACTATGTATCTCTGATTGATCTGGGACTCACTATGTAGACCAGACTGGCCTTGAACCACAGAGATCCACCTCCCTCAGTCTCCAGAGCACTTGGATGAGAGATGCGTGACACTAAAACATGCTAAATAAATGCTTTTTGCACATACCAAGAGTTTCCTTTCTGGTTTGATTCAGTTAATCAAATTTGGTTTTCCCATTCTTGTTTAGAGCTGCCCCAGACACAAGATGGAGAGAAAAAAAAACTGAAGTCACATCTCCAGGCTATGTGGAGATGGGCAGGAACTGAGAAAGCTGGATACAGACCTAAAATTGATGGCCCAGCTGTGTAAGATCAGTTAGAATTCGAGGGAGAAAGGGGAGCTTAGGAATCTTCAGAATCTTGAGAATCTTGTGGTAGCATAAGTGACCTGAAGCTCATTGATGCCTCTGTGTTGGGTTCTAAGGAAAGAAGCGGGCTGCGGGTACCAACACATCCTGCCAGACCTTGCAAGGAGAGTGAGAGCTGAGGGAGGTCACCTCAGGAAACAAGTTCCAAGCCTGGGCCACTGAGATGAGTGGAGAAATGGCAGGTGAAGAAAAGACAAGGTTTGCGGAGAACTGAGCAAGAATCCAGTGAGATAGAAATGGGAGAGCAAAAATAGCCCTGTGAGATTTGAGAGAAAAGGGAAAGGAGAGGAGTCAGCAGTGTTCTGGGGCTGAGAAGCTGTCCACTGGTCCAAAGCATTGGTCCAATGCTCAGCAATGGTGCTGAGCAGTGTTGAGAGGTGGGGACGGGGAGCAAATAGCTGTCCAAGGACCTAAACACCATTCAGCCAGGATGGTGGCTGTCCACAGTGCTGAACAGTAGTCTCGTGGGTAGACCAGCTGTCCGAAGTGCTGAAAGGTGTTCGGCCACGCAGCAGCTGTTCAAGGTGCTGATCCACGGCTGTGAACAGATTCCACGGAAGCTAGATGGCTGGGGGGTTGCTTACATCTGCGCCCCCACGGAGCATGCACAAGGATTACCACTCTTGGTACAGGGGAGGTATAACTGCATCTCCGGAAAGCTTAATCACCCTTGGGACTTCTTAAATCCAAATTCACAGGTGAGTTGGGAGGTCCCAGAGTCCAGGCTGTTAGCATGCACCACTATATTTGATGTTAAGAGGATGGTTACAAGAAGAAGACCTCCCAAAAGAAAACTTCCATGTCAAGAATTTATTCTGAAGGGTCCCCAGGGAAAGAGAACCGGAGAAGAAAATCAACGAGGAACATTGTGGGGACATATTTCCAGGGACCACTGGGGCTCCCAACATTGGGAACAGTAGGTTAGAGGGCAGCATGGGTCTACAGTTCTCCTGACCATGGGTTAGAGCCTTTGTGAAGATGTTCCTATCTCCCCCATATCCATCAGACTGTTTGTAAGGCAAGTGGAATGGGGCCACCAGAGAAAGTCCCGAATTCTGACTGTAAGCTCATGGGAGTAATGAGTGACTGAGAGTGTATCTTATCATTGAATGTCTCAACAGAACTGCACTGTGTCTAAGCATAGGGAGAGCAACATTTCCAGAATGTTCTTCAAGAAGGAAAAATCAGCTTGAACCAGAGAATTGGGAGCACCATCCCCCTGTCAGGCCAAGCCAGGGAATTTTGATTTTATAGCCTGTGTCACATGCTACCCCTACAAAGGGGTAAGAGACAAAAAATGCCACCAACAAATACCCACCATGAAAAAAGCATCAGGCATGCACAACCCACCAGATATTATATAAGTCCTGTGGGGAAAATGTCATTTTAGCTGAACAAACTGAGGCTAGGCATTTGGCTTCCCCTAACACCACACAGATCCTTGTAATAGGGTCAGGATTATAACCTTGAACCAGACCAACTACTGCAGTCCTTATCCATTGGGCCTGGGCTGTAGGGAAACTGAGGCCTGGGAGTAAAGCCAGCACCTTGCCAACTCCACGTAAATGTCAACTACCTAAATAGCTTCAGTTATTTGGTTAAATTAATCCTCTGAGGAGCTGTGTAAATATAGTTGAGAAGGCGCACACGGGGACGCATATATATTTAACATGTATGCAGGCTGCGTCGCACCAATAAACAACTGAAGGCAAATGGAGGGGAGATAAAAATACCAGACAGATCACCAGGGGCTTCATGCTGGGGTGCCATCAGAGGGTGCCAATGGCGGGGGAGTGTGTGAGGCCTCCTTCAGGGTGGGATGATCCAAGGGACCAGTAGCTTAGGCTTGAAGTTTTTATAGAGACACACAGTGGAGAAAAGACGTTGATTCCCTGTGGGGGACCCCATGGCTTGCCACAGGCTTGGTGCTTAACTGCTAAGCCTGAGCCTCACCATGCCTTGGGCAAACCACACTAGACTCAGAGCGCTGATGCCCTTTTATATAAATTGGTGATTATAGTACCTGTGTCATGGTTACACGATGTATAAGGCACACAGTTTTTGCCACATCAACTATGGAGCTAGTGACAGACAGTACCCTTTGTCACTCAGAATTTTTACAACAGCCTCATGGCCATGATTTTTATCCTTATTTGCCAGCAAAGCCTTTCTGAGGCCCAGAGAAGTGACATGATCTTTCAAGGCCACACAGATAGTCAGAGAGGTTGAATTATACTCACCCCACCATTCCCATGTCTTTGTGCTTATGTGTAAATTTATGTGTGCATGTATGTGTGTGTGAGAGAGAGAGACAGACAGAGAGAGAGGGAGGGAGGGAGAGAGGGAGAGAGAGAGAACATGTGTGTGACTAACTAAAAAGCTCCAGGTATTCACCTTTCTCCTCTTCTAGGATTACAAGCATGTGCTAATACATGCAACTTTGTTTACATGTGTTCTGTGGACTAAACAGGCCACCATGCTAGGTGCTTTACTGGTGAGGATATTGCCTCAGCCCTGGAAACAAGGTCTTAATGAAAATAATCCCCAAATTAAAATGGCATTGAATTGAGCCCTGATCTCAGCATTTCCAGTGTCCTCAATAAAATGGGACAGTCTAACACAGAGAAGGCAGGCATCCAGAGTGAATGTCAGGCAAAGGTGAGGGTAGACATCAAGAAACCAATGGGGCCAGACAATGTCTACAAGCTACCACCAGGATAGGGGCTACAGCAGGTTCATGACCTCAGCTGGAGCTAATCTTATCAATGGCTCAACACCTCCCTCTCAAATGTCTGCCTCCAAAAGGGTGAGGCAGCCTGTTTCTGCTTTTAGACCAATAAATGGTGCTTTGTCCTGATGCTAAGGAATATATCTTCAGGGAGAGTCTGGCTGAGAAAAGCCCATGGTGCCTACTTAATCCTAAACCCTTCAGACCTCCAGGCAGAGGGGCCTGCCCCAGGACGAAAGGCTAGTTACATCTCACAAGATCTGTTGCCTTGGCAGCTGCTGAGCCTGAAATGGGCCAGGCTAGGTGAAAGGACAAAGAGGGATGGGGCTAGGCGAGCAGAGACCAGGCGCCTCACTGTCTGTGGATGTTGCCATGGTAACTACGATCTTCCATGAGAGAACCAGAGAAGGCTGAGGTATGGGGGAATTTGGGGAGGTCCAGGGTGAGTGTGAAGGCAATGAGAAAGGAAACCCAGAGCTTCTAGAATTTACTGTGAGCTGAACAACATGTGGTTTTCTACTCTAGATTAAAAAGCCTAAGAGTGGGGCAAGGAGTGCATGTCTGTAAGTTCAGCATTTGAGAGGGGCTGAGGCAGGAGGATCACCTTGAGTTCAAGACCAGCTTGGGCTACATAGCAAGTTCAAGATTAGCTTAAGCTACAGTATGAGATCCTGTCTCAAAACAACAGCAAGAAACAAATAAAAATAAAACCCCTACAAGGTCCTTTTGGGTGTGGTGTCTTTATCTATCTTTCGGAAATGTGGAGATTGATGCCCAGTGAAGGGGCTTAGGTTGTCACACAACTGGAGGAGAAGAAGCAGGATTCAAGCTGACTCTTGTATCCCCTGACTTTCCTTTCTGCTCCACAGGCTGTCTGGGACCCAGAGAGGGACTATTGTGAGGACCTTGGGAGAGACATTTGAGTTCCCAGTCTGATGTCAGGAAGAGGGGAAATGAACTCAGGAAGAGGGAAGCCCTGGCCACGTTTTTGAAGTATTTGTTTGTATTGTTATACAGGGTCTCATGTAGCCCAGACCAGTCTTGTCTTTCTATGTAGCCAAGGCTAGCTGTCAGCTCCTGATCCTCTTGCCTCTATCTCCCAATTGCTCAGATTACAGGCATGCACCACCATGCCCAGCTCCTTTCCATACCTTAGTGAATCCAAAAGTGAGTGAGATGAAAGGACTCAGGCCCCTAAGGCCTCCAGCCATGGATGTGCTAAGCTACTCTGTCAGCCACTGAGGCTGATGGAACCCAGCACCAGCTTCCCAAGTTTAAGTCAGTGTGTGCATCAGGCACATGAGAGCATTGTAGCCAAGGGGCTAGACCAAGGATTATCCTGGGGTAATCAAAGTGATGGACAGGGAGGCTGACACTAGGATTAGGTCCAACACCAGATCCTCCTGCCATGAGAACAGACATCTGTCCCAGAACTGTCATGCCTATGGCCTCATTATATAATATATAAATGAAAACCCCTCTAGCTCTTGGGGGTCCTATCTGCTGCCGCCAAGCAGCTGGCATGGACAGGAGGCATTAAGTGTGGTCTTGAGCCATCCAAGAGCTGAACTGGGATCTACAAGTTGAAGCTGTCTTGTCACCCATCGAAAGATAACTCAGGGCTACTAGGAAATGGGCTTTGTCTGAAGGGAGTGATTTTCCTGTCTGTGGAGGCATGTGAGGGGAGGTTGGAAGAGGAGCACCTTGCTAAGTGCCCAAACACTGGGCTGCCCTGCTACTCTCTGATAATGATGATTTTTCCTCCATAATACAGCCAGGTCTGGAGGCAGAAGCAAGAAGAAGTCAACAGTATAACAGTATCCCTCAAGTGTCACTAGTCATCATTAACCTAACCCCTGCCCCCCCCCGGCACCCAGTCCAAAGGGAAAAGCTGGCCTATGCTCCCCCTTGGAGGAGATGCCTAATCTACCATTGCTCCCCAAAAGGAAGATAGATGGATCTGCATGTGGGGACAGTACAGAACTGAGGAGGACCTTGGTGAAATCAACACGTCGTTAAGACAGCTATCCAGGAATGAGCACATGAGCTGCACCCACTTTAATGCTTTCAGTCATAGCAAACTGTGACCACTCATTCCTGCAGGATTTAGGGCTGCGGGGGATCTTGGATGTGAGTGGGGAGGAGAATATGGCTGTGATGTCCCTAATGAAGATCTAAGAATGATGGGGAAACATGGGGGAGGGAGTCAGGATTCTAGGGGTGGGTGGGGCTCAGCACACTATGAACCTATCAGGTAGCATCTCTGACTGACAGGCAGGTTGTTCCCAGGGCCCACAGTGGTGGAGACACCTAGGTGATGGGTTGGACCAGGGCATTCACAGCATCCTTCCTCCCATACCTCCGAGACAGTAATTCTCACTCTTCCTGTGGCTTCTCCCCTGCTACCTGGATAAAGACACCTTCTAATTTCCCTGAGATGTTCTTAGAGGAGAGTGGAATTAGCCACGGTCGATACTTCTCAAGGATAGACTCTACCCCTATTGGTTCTTCACCGTCAGGCCAGCTCCCGGTTCCAAGGCTGACTACTAGACCCACACACAGAAAGGTAGTAATATAAGGGTGTTGACTGAGGTTTCTGTCTTACCAGGTCCGAAATAAACACACAGAGGTCTATACTAATCATAAACTGGTTGACCTATTAGCTCAGGCTTCTTATTAACTCTTCTAACTTATATTAGCCCATAATTCTTGTCTGTGTTAACTATGTGGCTTGGTACCTTTTTCAGCAAGACAGTCACATTTTGCTTGCTGTGTCTATCTTCCTCTGTGTCTGGGAGACAACTATAGACTGAATCTTTCCTTTTCCCAGAATTCTTGTTGCCCCACCTTTACTTCCTGCCTGGCTACTGGCCAACAAGTATTTATTTAAAATACAAGTGATAGAGTATAGACCATTGTCCCACAGCACAAGGGCTCAGAAGATGACAGGTAAGGAGGCAAGGCTTGGGGTTGTCTCTAAGTTCTCAGCTCTGTCCTGGATGGCGCCATTGCAGACACCTTAATTCATTCTTGCCTGCCCTATAAAATGGGCCCACACAGTACTTACTAGAGAAGTTGCTAAGAATGTGGACTGAGCACCATGAGTACTGTCCACAAGTCGAGTTTTAGAAACTGCTTCTCTCCTCCACTGTGTGTGTGTGTATGTGTGTGTGTACATGTTCATGTGTGTGTGTGCAGGCTTGCATGAATGTGAATATAGTGCCCAGAGACTGCCCTGATGGTCCACCTCAATTGTTCTCTGCTCTATGTTTTGAGACAGGATCTCTCCCTGAACCTAGAGCTCATCAGTAGTCAGCCTGGCTGGCCAAGAAACTCTGGTGATCCTGTCTCTCCCCTGCACACACTGGACACGCTGGAGTTTTAGGCACAACTCTTCACTCTCATCTGGCTTTTCCATGGGTCCTGACAATCTGAACCCGGGTGTTCATGCTCCTTACCCAATGAGCCATCTCTTCAACCTCACACATCCACCTTAAATTCCTCAAGACAGGTGGAAAGTGGGTGTCAGGACAATCCTTATTTCCCTCACAGAAAGTGAATGTCAGTTCCCTGCTCAAGGTAATGGATGATGGGCCCTCAGGCCCTTGTGTCTGTGATACAAAGAGGCCAACAGGGGACCACATGCTGGAATCAATGGCTTAGAGAGGTCTGTGCTTCCTCCTCTGTCTCCAGACCTTCCTCATTGTCTTCCCTCTTTTTGATAGAACATTATTACCAATGTCCTTTTCCATGATGGAGAAGATAATGGCCCTGTCTTTCACAGATGGTTATCACAACATAGAGTCCAGGCACCTGGTAGAGCACATGGCACCCAGGAAATGCCAGAATGTTTGTATGAATGAACGAGCTAATGAATGAATGATAGGATGGCATAATGGTCCCCTTCAGTGATGCCCAGGAAAGAAGTGAAGAGAACCCAAGGATTTTTTAGTCACTTGGGCCTGAACGGATATGCCCCTACAGATATCCCCACTCCCTGTTCTCTATGGAGTCAGCTACACGTATTTTCTTGTCAATGATGTTTGCAACAAGGGTCTCAAGAGGTTCAGGCTGACCTTGAACTTTCTATATCATGAAGACTATCCTTGAACTCTTGATCTCCTGCCTTCGACTCCCACTAGCTAGGATCACAGGAATAGGCCACCATGCCTGCTCAGATGTCACTTTCCCCTTCTGGAAAATGGGACAATAATTAGCATGTGCCTGTGGTTTCCATTACAGCAGTGCATTAAATATAGCACTGGTTGGGCCCTTTGTTTCCAGATAGAACGTAGTCAGGACTTCTCTGCTGTTGCTTTCTCATGGGGCTAGGCCACTGCTGCCAGCTGGCTGGGAGGCAGAAGCGTCATTCTCGGGTCCAAATGCTCTTGTCCCTGCAGAGCAGAACAAATCCCCCGAGGGTATTGATTGAGACTATTATGGATGTGCAGAGACAACACGCCGGCTGGGAATAGGAGTCACTGCCCCGTCCATTTCCATGTGGTAATAATGGCAAGCCTTCGCTTTATGAAGTAGAATTTGTTATGGCCGATGAGCCGTAAAAATTGCCGTGTGGGAAAAAAAAGAAGCAAAAAAAACCCTATAAATAAATTTGTAATTTTAACAGGGATTACCATGTAATTGAGAGGGGAAGGCTAGAGGCAAAGGCCAGCTCAGCCCTCATGCTCTTGGCTCCAAGGCAGAGCTGAGACCCTGAATCAGAACCATTCTTGGAAGGTTCTGGAAGGAAAAGTTAATGGGTACAAAGCCTTGGGAATAGACCCAGAGGTGGTGAAGGAACTTACTTGGCAACCATCTATTGAGAACCCACTGAGTACATCTGACCTAAAAGGGGGGCACAGTCAAGACACATTCATTGATCCTCAACAGTACCAATAAGGCACACTGGTGACATTGGTGGGTTTTCAGCAAGATAATGGCTAGACTCATTTCCGCCCGGAAAGCTTCCCTCAGGCTACCACATGCAATGTGGACAGGAAGATAACTGAGTCAGGCAGGACTGAGAGGGGAGTTGAGAAGCCACTGCAGCAACTCAAGCCTGAACTAGTGGTGACCTGAGCTCATGAGGGATCAGAGGGTGGAGAGAAATGGGAAGTGTTGGAAAGAGGGATGAAGGAAGCAGAGGACCCCCGGTTGACCAGCCTAGTGGACAGCGCCAAAAAAGCCAAGGAATGATGGAGGAGGTTCTGAATTTACAGCCTTTGTGAGTAGCAGAACTGCAGAAGCCAGCTGTACTTTAAAAAAAAAAAGATGTGCGTATGTGCTGTGCACATGTCTTGCGTGTGTACAGCTGTGGAGGCCACAGGTTGGTCTCCACTTGGTTTTTTGAGACAGGGCCTCTCACTAGCCTGGAGCTCACAGGTTACACCAGACTGACAGGCCTGTAAGCCCCAGGGATCCTCCCGGTTTCCACCTCTCTAGTGCTGAGATTACAAGTCCACCACCATGCCTGACATTTCAGATGGGTAAAACTCAGGCCTTCATGCTTACATAGCAAACACTCCTTTGCCTGGATAAGGTCCACGTGAAGCCCCTGCAGCAGCAACTCTTATGTACTCTCAAATCCCCAGATTTGTGGTGGGAGAATAGTTTAATTACCAAGCCTCAGTTTCTCTCCTGAAAAATTGGAATAAAACAGCCCTTCAGGGATGTTGTAGAGAATGACTGGGAAGGGCTGAAGGAACTTGCCTGGGGTACCACAGACACTCAGCAAATGCTAGCATCTTTTGCTGTGACACCCAACGGCACCTGGTTTAGGACAGACAACACCATCTTCATAACAGCTTAGAGAGAAATCATGTCTAAGATGGGCCCAGGATACCAATGAGATGATGGGGTTCAGCTCTGAGTAGCCATGGAAACTTCCTAGAAGAGATATGTTTCTAGTAGTTTCCAAAAGATGACTGATTCCAAGGGCATAGGTGATTAGATCAAGGTGAGCCTCAGAGGTCTTCAGGAGGCAGGAGAATGAGGAGAGAGGACACTAGCCCAGTCCTAGAGGATGTTCTGGCTGGACCACATATGCCATCCTTGGAGGATGGGTTGCTAAGCTGAAAGTCCCCAGGGCCTCCGGCAGCTTCAGATGGCCTCCCACAGGGAAACCTTAAGTCCCATCTGGGAAAGGAGAGCTGGCTTCCTGACCATTTGCTCTGCATTTGTGGAGTCTGCATTTCTGCATTTTTCTTTTCTTGTTTACACTCTAGTTATAAAATTTTGTTTTCCCCTCCTCCCTAAGCCCATGGTGCTTATGAGCAAGCACCCCAATATATAAAGATTAATGTAATCCATAAGTCCCCAGCTCCCAACTCCAGGGTTGGGAGGAGGCAGATTCTATGAAATCTAGACCTTGCCAGCTCAGCTCCTCGGTCATGATCAATATGTTCCCCAAAGTGCCTTTTAAATTACTGTCAGAGGCAATGTGCCATATTTATGTATATACATGCTTAGAGGTGACACATGGGAGAGATGCAGTTTCTATTATGAAACCGTAATGTGCATTTATCTTCAGAAATAACACATTGGAATGTTGGAGTGAGAAGAGTTGAAAAGCAATAAGTCTATAAATAAAGAGCACAGACACCCTGACATTTTACGACACAGGGAACTGTGGCGAGATTGTCTCCTCTGGACAGAGCACTCCAGGGATTGTGTCCAAACTCCAGGAAGACAGGGATTGGCAGTTCAGAAGTGGGCTCTAGAGAAACTTCTCTGAGATGAGATGTGAGGGCGTGATCAGTTCATGGTGATGCAGAACCTACACCCAGAGCTTTTGGGGACACATTTGGGATAGGAAATTGATGGCTAGTGTTGGAAGACAACTGCCCTTCCTTCCTTCCTTCCCTTCCAGCAAAAGACAGAAGGTGAAACAACGGAGGTGAACTCAGTAGCTCTCTTGGGCATCTTAGGGATCCTCATACTTAGATGTGACAACTCTAAGGGGCCCTATTACACCCAGATTGTGTCCTGGATGTGAACCCCTAGCTGTACAGTCACTGTAATTGGACCTTACAGACTCAGGATCCAGGTAGCTTTTTTCTTTCTTTCCTTTTAAGACCCCCACCCCCTTGAGAGATGAACTCACTGTGTATTCCAGGAGAGCTTCAAACTCACAACAATTTTAATCCTCTTGCCTTGGCTTCTGAGTGCTGGAATCACAGGCACGAACCATCATATTTAGCCAGACAATATCTCCTACAAGGATGACAGGAAGATTTCAAGTGCTGAGAAAAGGCGCCTGTGGTGGTAGGACTGGTGGGGGAGGGGTTGAGGAGGAGCAGGGAGGGATGCTTGTGACCCAGGAGGCTGGGTGGCAGGGCTGCTCGTGGTGGCTTTCCTGTTATTGTCACATTTATTTGTTATTTGTTCACTGGTTCAATTGCTCATCTGCTTTGCAACCAGTCCAGATCACCTTCTGCCAACTGCAGGGTGCTGGGGACAACTATGACATCCTCCCTGCCCCAGGTACTCCAGACAGACAGGTAATTGGCAATTACCAGGAGGAGCCGGCTGTTAGAGTTGCTGCGGGGCCAGAAGGGAGGGGGCGCCCTTAACAGCCTGGGGAATCAGAATCAACTTCCCGAAGGAACCAACTGGAAGAATGAGCAAGAAGAGCTGGGTTGGAAAACATCTCCCAGGCACGGAAACCAGGCACAGTGAATAGAGTCTCAGGCATGCTAGAAGGTACTGGAGCAGGCAGGGTATGAAAGGGAGTTCTATGTATGGCATCATGTTCACAAGTATCCATTACACTAGGGTTCCCGTGGGCCAGGAGTCCAGCCCTGGTCTGTCCACCCACAACTCCTGGGATGCACTGCCCCCCTCCCAGGGCAATGTGCTTAGCAAGAGAGTGGACTTGACCACCTATACATAACCACTGGTCCTGCATGAAGTGCTCTAACTTCTTACAGCAATCATAGACACTGAAGGCAGACACAAGCTCCAACCCAGAGATGGACATGGTCCTGGACTGATCTCATAGCCTGTTTTCAAGTGCAATGAGGTGTGTGGACTGAGGTGGGATCCTCCCGCCTCCTGAGGACTGCCGGAGCGAAACATGGATCACAAGGTGCCAAGTTCAGTCAGCATGGAAGTGCTGAAGATGCCATTACCATGGTGACTTAGCCATGGCGAGACCCCGCCCCCCAAGCTGTTACTGTCATCACCGCCACCAAGTGCAGAGGGTCCCACCTCCCTTAGCCTCAGCTGTTCTGCATTTTCTGACTCTGCCACTGCTGGGCTCTGAGCTTCCAACCCTGATACCTCCTTGCCACCTTCCCTGTATCTTCCAGGGTCAGGAGCCAGCACATCACTGCTGACTTTTTGAGCCTAGGGTGTATACAGTCAGCCTTACTGATCTCTTGGTCTCTCCATGGTCAAGGGTTGCTGCAGCCCAGTGTCAGGAAGCTCCACATGCAGGGTACACGCCACAGTCCTCAACCTCATCCGCTAGTCACCTAGCCCAACTAGAGACGTTTCTGTTGCTCCTCAGGCCCTGTAGATGCGAGCAGAAGAGGTTCACAGAAGATTAAATGAAGGCTCAGAAGACAAGTATTGGTCCAGTCATCCAGTAGCAGAGGTGGCAGAGTCCCATGCAGATGTGGACAGATGTTGACTCTGTGCTTAGAAGAACCACTCCACTGCCCTGAGAGAGCAAGGGAACAATGGTGGTCCCTGTTAAGATCATGACGAGGGTGATACAAGGCATCGAGGGAGCCATTTAAAGTGACATTACATGAAAACTGCATTTTCTGAGATAATGTTACCACCCAAGACAGCGCCATCACTGACAACATATGACTCTCACTTGCCATATGTCAGGTGCTATGAAATGCTTGCATTAACTCCAAGCAGCCCCGTGGGGGTGACAGTAAGAAGCCAGTTTCCAGGCGGTGAGACTGGTCTCTGCAAGCTTTGCTCTCCTCTATGTCCAGCCCCAAGTCCAGGCCCTCTCCTGTCACAGTGTCCCCAAACAGGGTGTGGGGTCAAACCTTTGAGAGGATTTTTTTTCACATCTTCCAGAGTGTGAGAGAGACAGCATTGCCTACGAGCAGGTTAGCTCCTCTCAGCCTAGGAGGCTCCATGACCCCCAGAGAGCCATGCATCCCAAACACATCCTTCCTAAGATGAGGGCAGGTCAGCATGGTCCTTGACTCTGTCCAGTTAAGAGGGATAAGAGAGGTGTGTGCCAGGGAGGGGTCAGAGAGGTTCTCACTGGGTTCTCCTGGAGACAGATGGAGGTCCCTGGTTAGAGAAGAGGTACCCCTTATTTGTTCAAAGAGGTTGTCCTTGGAGCTTTAGGCTGGGGTCCTAAGGGAACTACTAAGTCACTTTGGCAGCAAGGGGCCAAAGAGGCACCAGCTCTTACACAGGGAGAGGCAGAGTCTGCCTCTGTCAGTGCGAAGAACAATGTCTCTCGGCCCTGAAGCCAGAGAGGAAAGGAATGGAACACTCATCAAGATGGATTCGCTGGGATCAAGGAGACAAAAGCCAAACATGATGAACAGAGAGAGCTCAGGGGACAGTTAGTGCCAGGGTCTGAGGCTTCACTGAGTAGAGCAGCTTCCATAGGAGGCTCTGAAGATGGCTCAAGAGATTCATGTCATACCCAGCTAGACGCCATTCTCACCCACGAGGACCTGCCCCTCCCTCCGCCCAGGAAGCCCACTGCCACCATGGTTGTAAGTATCCCACACTGTCCACACCCGACTCCCACACTCAGCCAAGCCCAGACCTCACCCACTACACAGCCAACGTTTCTCATCTTCCCAGGAGACTTGGGACAGGTCATCTCCAACTACAGAAACGGATGCTCAGGAACATGTCTGGAGCCATGGGGGACCCCCACAGTGACCCCCACCCTAGCCACAGTTGTAGCAATGGTCTCTGGTCTTGCCCTCCTTACTGTGCTGGCCACACACTTACTCTCGGCTTTGAACTCTGGATCTACCCAGCGTGCAGGGGCCAGCCTCAGAGCTTAGCCTTTCTCTGCCTCCTCCCTAAGGGACACTGCTGCTTTTATTGTGCGTTTTTTTTTCTTTTCATCTTTGTTTTATGAGGATCACTTTATGACCAGAGATTTTTGCTGTCTGCAGCAGCCCTGCAAGCAGCAGGCCTTATGTTTATGAGAGTTTTCCAGAGACTTTAGGAGTGTTCCCAGGTTCCCCCTTCTGGGGTCACCCCACTCCTGGCCACCCTTCTTGTTATTCTCCCTGAATGAGGAGATCAAGAGAGATGAGCCCCTCCCACTCTCATGTGACCAACACATGCCCCTATTCTTGGACTTTGTTTGATCACCTGCAAAATGAGGGTCTTGCGTTACCCACTCCTACACAACAGAACAGCCCCGCTATCCACAGTGGACAAGGTCCAAGATCCCCAAGGAAAACCTGAACTGTGGATAGTGACCAGCCTTTATTTATACCGTTTCTTCTTAATGTCCTGCAGTGCTCCCTGGGGAACCAGAGTTAACCTGAGCCTCTGTGCCACCCTTCTGTCACCCTCTTGCAGCTGCCACTATTACTTAGTCAAGTAAGTGTCCTTTGAACTTAGCATGGGATTCTGAGATAGTCCGATCTAGGAAACAAAATGGCTTGCGTCTCAGTGGATCAGTGAGCAGTTAGTGCCTATAGACACATCAGACTGAATGATGCCTCACACCCCCAAGCAAGATGAAGGCAAGCAAAATTACAATACTCCATTAAGAATGGCATTAGATTTAAACCTTGCAAATTGCTGAACTCTGGAATTTTCCATCTCTTATTTTCAGACCACAGCTGACCACGGGTAGTTAAACTAGCCTGACTTTGCATCTTGGACTTTCTATGATTCACTAACAATAGCAAACATTTCCAGCCTGCCCAACTGGGATCAGGCCTTGTGCTAAACCTTGGGCATCCCTTGTTGCATGTAATTCCTCAGAGCAAACCTGGGAGGGTTTGATCATTCAACCCCATTGAACAAGTGGGGAATGCGAGCCTCAAAGTCACCCAGCTGGAAAGAAGTGAAGAGAGACTCATACCAGGACAGGATGACTCCCCAAGACCCAGCCTAGACATTGTGGCAGGAGGCAGATAAACAAGTTGTGCCCCCCCACCATGAACTGTGGGGAGCAGTTTGTTCAGGTTTCTAGCAGGGTCCTCTTAATCTCCAGAAGGGCACTCAGCACCTATTCAGAGACCTGTAACCAGGACCCTGGATGTTAGAACCAAGCCTGGTCCTCACTAAGTGGCTCGTTTTGAAGCATGGTAGCCCAACCCACAGTGGATGTGTCTCTGTTTTGACCCAAGGCCATGGATCAGGAGTGAGCTTGTGCCCACACAGACACTATTCTGTGCAGACAGTAGGAAGGGCTCCCAGGTATTCTGAAGAGCAGAAGAAACACAAAACAAGCATGCTTTGAAACCTCTTCTCCTGGGGTTTTCTGAAGAAACAGCTGATTTCCAGGGGTATTCCATGGAGTCAGGCTGAACAGATACCCCGGGAGCCCTTTCTGCCTGGGCCACAAACAGCAGCTCCTGCTGCCCAGCAAGTGTCTGACAACCTCGTGCTGAGCCCCTGGGGCCTCTTCCCCAGCAAGGTCCCTGCTTCCCACAGCCCCTCTCTCCCCTCCCAGCATCCTGGGTCCTAATAGCTGTTTATCGGGCCGTGATGTGGCTCTGATCGTGCGGCTTGTCTGCCAGCAGGAGCGGGAGGCAGCACTGCGGCTGTGTACCCTGCTAAGAGATATTTAATAAATATGCAAATTGCTGCCTCTACCTCCTCAGGCAGGTGAGGAGCGGAGAGACGCTGGAGTTAAGTATTAAATCTGTTCACTACGAGCGCTAAGCGCAGAGGCAGGGACTGGAGCCCAGCTTCCTGGGAAGGCTTCCATCTGGCACGCAAGAGCCTAGCTTTGGAAGGGGCCAAGAGCTGAAAAGGAAGGGGGACTTGGGACAGGATTTGATGAAACCGAGTTCAGAAGGGCCATTTCACTTAAGAAGTCTGAGTGAGATGTTGGGCGCTGGGAAGAATTTGAGCATTCGCACCACCGTTACAGCCCCAGCTATAACCTACGGACTCTCCCACGCTACTTGTACCACCCNTTCACTTAAGAAGTCTGAGTGAGATGTTGGGCGCTGGGAAGAATTTGAGCATTCACACCACCGTTACAGCCCCAGCTATAACCTACGGACTCACCCACGCTACTTGTACCACCCAGCCATATGCACTCCCTTCGCCCTGCAAAGCAGCAATGCTCCCACCTACTCCTGAAGCCCACCCACCACTTATCCTTTTCCTAACCTCTCTCTTTCTCATTCATGTAACCACTACTCTGGCTCCACCCACACATCTGTTCCTCGGCTCTCTCATTCATAAATCCAAACTCCCATCAAACTACCAAGCCACCACCCACCCATGTGTCTATCTTTTCATCCCTCTTTTTTGCTTATATTTATTATATTCATCCATCCATCTGTTCATTCGTCAATCCATCCATCCATCCGTCCATCCATCCATCTGTCTAGCCATTCATCAACTTGTCCACACATATATACATATGTTCATCCATCTAAACATACATACATACATACATCTGTCCATTGATCCATTCATGTATTAATCCATCTGTCAATTGATCTACTTGTCCATCAATCCATGGATCAGTTTATACATACATACACACACACACACAACACACACACACATTCTTCCTTTTATCCATCTGTCTATCCATGACTATTTCCTATCTGAAAAAAACAAACTTATTCTAGGCACCAAGAATGAAGAAATAATAAGATAAGCTCCCCTGGGCCCTTCAGAGTATTTGAGGAGATCATAGACACAGGGTAACAGGTGACCTAGCACACTTCTGCAACCTACAGCTTAGGGGAAGGTCCTGTCCAAGACGTTCTTTCCTCTTAGGGTCCAGGAAACTCATCTGCACAGGTTGTCTGTCAACGAGAATGGTGTGGATAGGTTAGTCTTCTGCCTTGGCCCAAAATCAGTTCAGCTTATGTCCTGGGTGGGATGCGAGTTTTGGGGGATGGAGAGATGATCTAGTCACAGCTTCCACCTCTGAGATGTTTGCAAACATGGGAGGAAGAGAGACCTAAAGTAGATACATACTGTGTGGTGCCTGAGGCTCACAGACATGGGGTGGCTTGGGGTAGCAGTAGACGGTCTGGCTCCCCTGGGGTGCCTGGGGCTGATGAAGGAGCAAGGAAGGAACCAGCAAAGCACAGGCCCACATGGAGCATTTGTATCTCATCTGGAATTTGAACCATTAGCAGTGTGTGCCCTTCTGTTCAGGAGTTGAGGCCTGGTTGAGCGCTGCACTGAGAAGAATGTGCTGAGCCATGAGAGGCACCCCTGCTCTGTCATTGCTTTGTTCCTGCTGGGTCCTGGCTCATGAACTCTGGGAGTTACTGCACACCCATGAGCAGCTGCTTAGCTATGTATGGAAGACTCCTTCCTTGCCATTCCTCCCAGTGAGAAGGGATGTGATCCCTATGGAGAAGGCTTCCATACTATGCTGTATGATGCAGAAGGCCCTGGAGTGGGGCTGGGACTGTTATTCTACAGGCTGGTCTGTACCATTCTCCTTAACCAGAAGCATCAGCCCTTCCTGATGAGTCTCAGGAGGTCTCACTCATTTGCTATAATCATTCATTCACATATGATATGATATGATATGATATGATATGATATGATATGATATGATATGATATGATATGATACGATATGAGGAAATCAACACAGGCTGCCTTCACTGCCCAATGACTAAGAGGTGTTCATACTCCATCTCCCTCCCTAGCATATAGACAATGAAATGGCCTTCCAGTACCTTCTCCTTGAGCCCCCCCATTGCCTTCCTCCATTCTACTCTACAAGCAGAAATGGAATTACTCCATGGGTAATCTCAGATGCAAATGTCCTAGGCAAATGCATCTACTGGTTAAAATGAGGAAGGCAGTTGGGGTTGTGGGCTGTAAGTAGCTGTGAGCCGTAACTGGAGTCTCTACAGAGCCCTGATTTAAGCATGGGCTGGATCTTGGTGGCCCTGAGGATGGAGTGTGGGTTCTTAGTGCCCGGGTCTCTGTCGGCAAGTGCGGGCTGTTCTCCTGGGCATGGAGCAGGTCTCCAAGCTTCATTCCAATTGATTGGCTTTCAACGAGGGGAACTTTATCTTCCAGGGCACAGTCACCAATGACTGGAGGGAGAGATCTTGAGCATCACAGCTTGGAGGGGTGGAGACCAGAGATGTTGCTGGACAGTCTTATGACACACAGCAAAAGTTGGCGAACCCAAGCTGTCCGACTGCCCCTGGTGGGAATCCTTGTTAGCCCTATTCTGGAGTCATGCTGAGTTCCAGGGAAGGACGATGGGTTAGTTCATCAGTTGCTGCCATTATCTCTTGGAAGCACTGAATTAATGAAGTCCATCACCTGCCCCGCTCCCCCACCCCCTGTTTTCCGCTGTCATCATGGTGGCGTCCAGCCCCACCTCTCTCTGTTCTGGCTGCGATCCATTCTCTTCCCTGCACACGGTCCACCCCACCCCCACCCCATTCTAACATCCCGATCTATATCCCCAGACATAGATGCTTCTGGTGAAATATATGCTGCTGCTTATCGCGCGGATGTGTTTTAATTTACATAAATTGTATTGAGCTATAGCCCTCATTGTTGTGCCTTAATTTTTTTCTCTTAATGCTGTGTTTTGGGATCTACCTGCCATGCTCCATAAATCTCCAATTCCTCTGCTGCAGATATTTCTGGAGTCTGATCTTCCTCTCGTGAATGTCAGGTGAGCCCACATCTCACCATTTGGGTGTCCCTGGGACCTAGGCTGAGACTTACTCGAGTCTATCAGAAATGGGACGGTGGGCCCCATGCACGGAGTTCTTTTCTCTAGTGCCTGGTTTGCAGAACCCTGGTGTCCCCACATTGCTGCCGACCTGTGATATGATCCAGCTTCTCTAACTTTTCCCAAGCTGGTTCGTGTGAAGTGGCTGGCTCAATTTGAAGAAGGAGAATGGCATTTCCAATGTGTTTTCTGGTACCTAGAATAAACAGGGTCTTAGAGTGAGCTTTCTGAGAACCTATGACCTGGAGATTTGCTTCTAAAGCAGGGAAAGGCCAGAGGACTCTGGTTGCTTGCATGCTTAGAGGAGCCTCTGGGCCATCAAGCAAATGGTGAAGGTTCCCTGGAGCCTTTTCCCAGACAGTGTCGCGCTGAGCCTCAGGGCAGGGCAGTAAACAATGGAGACACATTTTCTTGCCCAGCAGAGCCTCTGGATGAGCGGGCAGAGAGCTAACCATCCCAGGTGTCATTTATTAAATAGAGGTGTAACTGTTGTCGCCAAGATGGGCAAGAGGATGAGGGATGATGGGAGAAGTAAGGGAGACTGCTTCCGGCAGGGGACTGGGACCTAAGAGATGACAAGAATTTCACTTGCAACAGGGAAGTGGAGGCGTGGAACAAGCGCTCAGTCAGCGTAGCGTGCACATGTGGCCAGGCACCATGTGAGAAGTTGAGACAAGAAGCTGCAGAAACCTGGAGCCTGCTCACCATGGGAGACAGGCACATTCTAGAAAGTGAGGACTGCCCATACGTTACCAGAGGATGGATGGATGAATTCAAATGATTGTGGGAGCGATGCATGCAGTCAGACCAGGACTGAGACCTGCAGGAAGCAAAATCCTGGAGGCCACCTTAGAGGTGGTGTCAGAGGCCTGGAGAGTATTGTAACACCTTCTTCTGCAACCCTGAGTGGTGACACCCAGCAGACGTGGAGGATGGAGGAAGAGGGCTCCCCCAGGCTTGAGGTCTGACTTCTATGACTTCTCCCTCTTCTACTGCCCCATGCAGATCCCCAAGAACAGACAGGGAGCTCTGTCCCTGGCCTGGAGCTCCCAGTCTGTGGGAGGTCGGGACTCCTCTACCACCTTCTCAGTTCTCAGCCTACGTGCTAGGTTCCTCTATCAGATCAGGAGCTGTCGGAGCTCTGAGATTCCCCCTCTATGATACCAGGCCCTTCATGGCAGTTTCTCTCCCCTTTGGTCTCTTAGAGCCCTGGACAACCTCCATACCGTAGGGCTCCTGGCTGTGTCAGACAGTCTCACAACCTACCCCCAACAGGGAGAGGACAGGCAGCTGTGAACGTATAACCTCAAACATCCCATTTTAGAGGAGAGGGAGAGCAGGATGAAGCAGGGCCTCACAGTGTTGCTCAGGATGGTCTGGTACTTACTACATAGCCCAGGCTAGCCTCCTGAGCCTGAGAGTCTAGCATGATCAACCACGTGGTCCCCCAGTCCTGGTTCTTCTCTGAGCCTCTGGGTGTCTCCCTCCCTGTCTTGAGAGAAACCCCAGAGGTTGGACTCTGTGAAGGGGGCGTTAGCGCCTCCAGGAAACCCCAAATAGTATCCTGGGGGTACGGCCTGCACTCCCCACCGCTTGCTCTTTCCTCCTTTAAGCATCATCCAGGGTGTCACAGGACAGAGGTGGGCCTCCCTCTGGATCAGACACCATCTCCTCTGTCCCCCTCCTTGCTCTCTCGGCCTCCCCTGCACCCCAGAGAAGGGGTCTGAGGCTGCGCAGCAGGTCTCCCCAGCAATGGTCATCTCAGGGGTCCATCGCTCTGTTGGCAAGCTTTATCGTTGCAGGAGTCTGAGGCCATTTGCCTTCAAAGACGATATACAATGTGTTTAGTGACTATGGGCTTCCTTTAGTAGCAGCAAAGTGTATTTCCAGGGAGATAGGCTGTAGTCATGGAGAGGAAATAAAGAAAACACTACTCAGGGAAGAGATTACAGCTGCCGGAAGGGAGGGAGGAGGATACTTACTGCCAAGAGCAGGAGCAAGGGACAGATTTTGTGGCAAACCTGAGTTCACCCAGTGGCCATGTTGGGGGTGGTGTGTGTGTGTGGGGGGGTCATCACTCTCCATTCCCAAAGGAAAGTGGGAGGTAGGAGAATGGAAATTCTGAGTCTGACCTTTAGTCAGACCCATAGCTGTTGGAGGGGCTGCATATAGAATCAAAATTCTCCAGAACTTTCTTTCTCCTGGGTCCAGACATTATGATACCAGGTCTTTTACAGATCCGATGGTACTGCCTATCAGTTCAGCTACTGAGAGGCTGAGGCAGGAGGATTGCAAGCTCAAGGTCGGTCTGGGGTATAGAGTGAGTCCAGGGCCAGTCTAAGAAACTGAGAGAGGCATTGAAAATAAAATACAAGAATTGGAGATGCAGCTCAGTACCACAATGCTTGCTTAGAGTGCAGGAATCCCTGTGGATACTGTGGTTCAGCAGGGAGGGAGGTGGGGAGGGAGAGAGAACGGAGAGACAGAGCACTCCCCCCAGAACCTGGAGACAAACAACCCAGTGTTCTGGCACCTAGCCACCTAACTGCAAGGAGGCATGGTGACCTACCTAACCTTGGGACTGCTGGGAGGACTTGGTGGCATAAAAGCCAGGAACAGTTGGAAGAGCAGCTGATCTTTCCTAAACTGAAACACCTAGAGCAAAGATGGATGCCCAATCCTAGGCAGGAACCCCTCGAAATGTCTGAATGGTCGCCCAACCTCTGGTTCATAACTTTGGCTCAGCTGAACTTCTAAGGCTGTAGCTGGGAGTCTGCTGACTGGCAGGGTGGGGAAGGAAAACCATGATGCTGAAGACCGATGGACCATATCAGCTCATTCCTGTGGCTTCCCAGAGTGTCTCCTCTGCCTCCACAGCCAGGACTCAGGGCTCCACGAGGTAGCATGTGCTCAAAGGACACGTCCCTGTATGCACAGAATTTGCACAACTAGAAACTCCTCCCCCTTCCCCCTCCCCACCTTTCAAGCCTCCGAAATCTTCCCCTTCCTTCAAGCTCTCTCAGTCTCTGCTGTTACCCCTCCCCCCACACCCCCTTCAAGGCAGCAGTCTGGTCCTGTCAGGATGGAGAAGAGCCAATGCTGAAGGACAGGGACATGGCCCCAGACCAGACCAGTCTCTTCCGGGAGGCAAGAAAATGAGGTCAGTGCCCTGGATAGGTGAGAGGATCCACCAGAAAATAGCAGCTGAGAAAGAACCTGAGGTCACGGCACACTTCTCTTCTCTTTACGTCAGGCCAGCCAGGGCCTGGAAATACAAAGTTCTCAAATTCACTCTTAAAACTGTGTGCTCTTCTGAGTGTCCTGATAAAGTCTCCCGCCACCCCACTCCAGGACCAGGGCCATCTTTTCACACACTGTATCCATACAGTATACGCTACCCACTCCTCACTCTCTTAGAACTTCATAAAGAAAGAAAAATACATTACAGACAGAATTGGGCTTGATTGAGGGTTTAGGATTCCACTGGGGACTCTGGAATGTGTCCCAGTAGATAAGGGAGATGTTTATGTTTAACTCGGCCTGAGAGGATTTGGCTAATGCTAAATACGAACTAAGGCAATCTGCCCAGCCACTCACCTCGCTACACACATGCACCTAAGGGACCTGACCAGACAGCAGTGGCGATGGGGTGAGGGGACAGAAGCGGGAGGGTCCTTGGGAGTGGCTCAGCTCGCACTCAGATTAAGAGTGTGAATCTGAGGAACTACATGGTCAGAGGTCAGATTATAGGCTCTTGCTTTATTGTTCCCCCAAAGAAACCAAAACAGAGTGAAACACTGATGATTCTTCTCGTGGCATTTTAACTTTGTAGAATTTAAGGACAAATCGTTTAGAAAGGTTGACTAGCAAATTAATTTTTTAAAAAAATCGGGTGTATAATGTTTGCATATAAATAAGACCCAGGTAATATTTGATTATATAGTATTTGGGATATAGTTCTACTATAGAATGATACCATTTTAAAGTTGTATTATTTGTATTAAATGTGTCGGTATGTGTGAATGCAGATACACGCAGAGACCAAAAGATGGCGCCAGAGGCCTAGGAGCTGGAGTTGCAGGCAGTTGTGGGCTATATGAGGTGTGTGCTGGGAACTGAACTTGGGTCCTCTGAAGGAGCAGCAAGCCATATTAACCATGGAACCAATTCTTTATCCCATGGTGTCTTAAAAAATAAGATTCCGCTTTAAGCAGTTTAACCATTTTTAAATCTGGTGACCAAGTTGGAAAGGAAAAGGAGACAAAGATTAATTTGAAAAATTCTATTCATTTTCTGCTTTATGCTTAGTGTTTTATTTACTTAACTGTTTTGATTGGATTTATTTGGACACGATCTGTTCCCTCAGCGCTGTGGCTGTGAGAGAAGTCACCCACTCACGCCTTCTCTCTTTCTCTCACACACAAATCATAGATTTTCACAGCTGGTCATTTAATAAATACATGTTCTTTACCTACAACTATATGTGTAGGCCACTTCATCAAGGTGCAGAAATATCAGGAAGTAACTCCAGAAAGACTCAAGGAAGCACCCATTTCTGAGCACCCTCAAGCATGTGTTTTTTACAAGAGTGCAAACAAAACCATGTACTGCGTAGCAGGTGGAGTTACACACAGCAGTTGACCAGTGCCAGCTACCTGCATAGTGTCAGATGCATTTCCAAACCCTTCTTGCCTAACTGTCCAAGAAGCAGACAAGAGACAGGCTCCACGGGGCTTTGTGGCTCTCTCAAGATCTCAATCCTCCAAGCTGGAAGAGCCTGAATGTGAACCAGGCACCATCATTGTCCCAGGAGGGGCATCCCACCAATGCTCGAATGGCCGCCCACAGGTTAGGTCATCCTGATACCATGGAGATCTTTCAACTGTGTCTGACAACCCCAGGTGGCTCAGTCTTCCTCTCTGAAGTCCCTTCGAACACTCACATCACTGCCATGTGTTTAGTTTCCAATCAGAACTGTTTTGCTCTGTTTTGTTCCTGTGTGTCCACATGTGTGTAGTATGTGGAAGCCAGAAACCGGTGTCAAAGGTCTTGTTAAATCTCTCTCCATCCATTTTTTGTTGTTGGAGACCATTGATTCAGCTCACCTGACTGAACCTCAGGGACCATCTGTCTCTGCCTCCACATCCCTGGGATGTACAAGCAGGTAGTACCACACCTGGCTTGTTTGGTTTTGACATGGGAGCTGGGGATCTGTACCTAGGTCCTCACATTTGTGTGCCAAACACATTACTAACAGGGCCATCTCTTTAGTGTGCCCTCTCCCCGTGTTCTAAGTCAGTGCACTTTTACCAGATATCTCCTTAGGGTGTCTAGAGGAGAATTTGGATGTGTGGCCATGAACAGAAGAGGGATCTGCTGCACAGAGCCCGTGTTTCCCAGTCTCAGTGTGTATGTGTGTGTGTGTGTGTGTGTGTGTGTGTGTGTGTGGTGTTCATGTGCCTGTGTGTGAGTGCATGTGTGTGTGTCTCAGAGAGAAAGAAATATACCCAGGTCCCCTGACTCTGGCTGTCAGCCCCTGGATCTTGAGAAAGACAAAGAAGGATGGTACATTTGGAGACCAGGGTGGAGGGTGCCCCCGGACAGCCAATTAAAGCACTTTTAATAGTTTCCCAGAATATATGTTCACGCTCTAAACCAATCTCAAGACTTAGTGGAGCAGAGATAACTGGGGCTTTGGCCATGTAAGATAAACCCACGAAATCGGAAATGAAGGCAATCCTGTTTTACATTAAGGGAAGCAAAAATCAACATGAATTCAGGTCCTCTTCTCCTTGCTGTGCAATGCCTGGCTACCCAAGAGAAGATGCTTCTGCTCGCAGGAGATAGCCTGGTGCTGGGAGATACTGAACCAGGGAAGGAAAGAAAGGAGGGATCGCAGGACCAAAGATGAGCGTCCCCCCAGGCTCCGATCATTATAGCCTCAGGCAGGGCACAGTGGTTAGGGGACCCCACAAAGAAAGATGGTATTTGGAGTGAGAAGAGAAAGGCAGGCAGTTCTCTCTTAGCTCATTGGCTTGTAAAGTGCACATGGCAGTTGTGTGTTTGTGTGCGTGAACGTGTGTGCCTCTTTCCGCGCGAGTAGTGCATAGAAGTGTGTATATATTCGTTGTGTTTCAGTGTGTGCGCATGTGTGTACATGTGTGTATGCTTGCATATTCATGTGTGTGCACATGCATGTATATTCATGTGTGTATGTGTGAATATGTGTGTGGTGCATGCCTATGTGCATGCATATTCACTTATGTGTGTGTGTGTACGTACCCCTGTGTGTGTGTGCAGAAGCCAGAAATCAGTCTCATGCACACCGTGTGTGTGTGTGTGTGTGTGTGTGTGCACAGAAACCACAACTCAGTCTCGGTGTCATTCCTTAGCCGTCATCCGTCTGGGTTTTCTGTGGTTGCTATTACTGTTTGGTTCTGTTTCTGACAGTGTTACTCTTTTGCCTGGAGCTCACCAATTAGGCTAGCCTTGCTGGCCAGCAAACCCTAGGGACCTGCCTGCCTTATAATTGGTTGGGATTACAAGCACAGACCACCATGCCCACGTGGGTCCTGGGGATCAAAGGCAGATCAAAGCCAGGTCCTCAGGCTTGCAGGGCCATCCCTTTAACAAGTCATCTAAGTGCTTGTTTACCTTGTGTGAAATGGGACCCTGGGGTGAGGGAAGGTGCCTACATCAGGGCCCCAGCAGGCTGGGAACCAGGCTGGGAGTTTATCAAATGTAAGTTCAAATCCAAACACTTCTGATGTCAGGGACAAGTGGTTGGGCACAGAAAGATGTCAGTCTTGTTTTAGAGTCCAGGGGAACCCTTGTATGCCTAGATCCTCCTCCAGTAGGGGTTCCCCATGCCTACAAGGAACCCCCAGCCATCTGCAGCTCTGACCCTGTGACTTCCTTCTCTTGCGTTTCACGTGTTCCAGTCCGCAGCTCCATCTGGGACAAGGCCAGCATGGGGACAGGAGTTTCTGTTCAATCTCAGACTCTAGTACTTCTGTACTGTGCAACTTTGGGCAGGCTGTTTAACTTCTCTGAGCACCTGCCTCTTCATCCTCAGCACAGGTACCATCAGGGTAACTGCCCAGTGAGATGGGGCTTACAAAGTGATGTCACCTGTCACCTGAGAAGCTATCGAGATATCAATGCCCGCGTTGCTTCCTAAACCACCTACACCGGAGTCTCCAGGAAGAGGCTGGAATTGCCAGGTGTTGCTTTCCCCGGGGCTGCAATGCAGAGGGCACTTTGATGTGGATTTCAGTAGCAGGCTTCTGTGGCACGACTCCCTGGCAGCATTTGGAGAAGGTGGCATTGAGTGGTTGCCAGGCTCCCATGGTTCCCTCAGGCCCACTCTGAACTTATCCAAGTTATGAGGTCTGTGCTCCTCCTCAGGGGTGGTCTGTGCATCTGTTGAGGGCACAAGCTTGGGAGTCAGGCAGACCTTGCTTCATATTCTGGTCTCACTGGTTCCAGCTGGGAAACTCAGACTACTGTGCCCTTGTCTGAGAGTCTGTCACATTCTGGAAACATCACAGTCCCTGAATGAGTCCACCGAAGGCCAGCTACTCTAGAGTCCTGCCAATCTTTCTCTTCAAACACACCAAACACACCACTACACCCCACTTCAGAGTCCTTGCCTGCACGCTCTGTCATGGGCTCCTTTCACATTCCAAACTTCAAATTAAAGGTCACTCTTCAGACAGGATCTCACTGACTCTTGCTCAGACACCTTGCCCAGTCCAGAGACTCTGAGTCCCTCCTGTTGGACTGTTTTCCTCCAAGCCCTGAAGCAATGTCAACTCAGCTTGTTGACTTCTACTTGACAGATGCCCGGGGTCCCAGGGAAGGTTCTCTGAGGCAGACTATGTTATTTTTCAGTTCCCATTGCTCTCTCAAGGCCCTTAGTGCATCACTGGCATTCAGCAAATATTTCCCTAGAGAGTAAATGAATGCATGGTGATGCTACCTACTGCCTTAGCAACAGTATTTACGAGGCCCACAGAAGCCAGTTCCAGATACTGTGTTCATTTACACCTGCTCATTTCTTCGTTTTACAAGAAGACGTCAAGAACCAGAGAGGTTACAGTAAAAACTCCAGGTCACACAGCCAGGTCCCCCAAAACAGAGCCAGGATTTGAAACTGGGATGTCTTGCTCCAGAGCCAGCAAGACTAATGAGAAAATGAATGGAGGAGGGAGGGAGGGAATGGATGAAGAGTGAGGGGTGCACTGCACACATGCTCACTTGTGGTCCATGCCCAAGGTGATGCTGAACGTTGGCAGGAAGCCTCTTCCTCTAATGAAAGCAGCTATTTCTTTGCATGACCCCCAAGAGCCCTAGCCTGGTCACGCCCTCTACCCCATCACCCATCAGCTGTTTTCAGCTCTGTGATCAAACTACAAGCATCTATTCAAAGACATACTTCTATATTTTAAACAGCCAGGGACATAAATATTTAAAGGAGCCGTGTGAATTATTGAGTCCGCCTACGTGGGTTCTACTTGTTGTCTTGTCCTGGGCTCATGTTTGCCCTTCAGCTCCAATTTGATCTCCTCCCCACACCTCCAGAGAGACCTGGGCCTCAGAATCGGACATCTGTGGCAAGAAGGGGGTCAGGGCTTTCATCAGGACCAGGAGGCTTCAATCTGTCTATCTTCCTCAGGGACTAGAAGACCACTGTGGCTGGACATTCGCCAGATTCTGTTGGTTTTAGCACCGGGCTGTAATGATCACCCGTTGCCCTAATTACTTTTCTCAGTGCTGGGATAAAACATCCGACAAAAGCAGCTGAAGAGTGGAGGGTCTATTCTGACTTAGCTGCAGCCCACCATTGTGAGGAAGTCACCGAGGCAAGAGCTGGAGGCACTGGCCACACTGTGCCCGTATGCACGAAGCGGAGAGAGACAGGTCTGGTGCCCAGCAACCCTCACCTTTATGTTGTCTAGGACCCCATAGGGAATGGCACTGCTCTCTGTCAAGGCTTATCTTCCCACTGTAGTGAAACTATCGGGATAGTCCCCCCCAGGCATCATCTCCTAAGTGATGCCAGATGCCATCGGGGGACAATCAACATCAACCATCACAAATGCAGTATGCGAAGCCATCACTGGCTCAGTCGGTGAAGATGCTTGCAGTCAAGCCTGATGACCTGAGTTCAACCCCCAGAACTCATACGGTGGAAATAGGGAACCAGCTCCTGCATATTGTCCCTTGACCTCCACATACATGCTATGACATGCATACACACACACATAAACATGCACGCACACACACACACCTGCACATACTTAAACACATTCACATACACACATGCACACACATACAGACACACACACGCAGGTAAATTTTTAAAAATATGCTTGCTATCATTACCCCTTCTCCTCCTCAAAAATTAGTCCAGCGCTGGCTCTCCCTCACCACACTCCGCTTTTTCTCTCTTACCTCAGTGTTTATTACTTTCCAACAAACCCAAAATACACTCTCATTTATAGTGTAAGGGAAGGTTAGCTTGTGCCTGTGTGGTGTGTTCTGCACAGACAGGCCACGGCACAAAGAAAGGTTAGTTTCCTTGTGCACACGAGGCTGAGCACAAATATAGGCCACAAGTGTGTCTATGTCACACCAAAGTGTGACATAGTTCATATCCATTCCCACCCCACCGGTGCGTCCACCCCTCAGACCCAGAGTGGTTGCTCCTTACTCAAGGATGGATCCTGTGCTGGTTAATTTTTTGTCAACTTGGCCATGTCAGGGTCATCTGGAAAAGTAAACCTCAAATAAGAAAATGCCTCTATCACATTGGCCTCTGGGCAACTCTGTGTGAGCATCTTCTTGATTAATGATTGATGGGGGAGGACCCAGTCCACTATGGGTGGTACCCCTCCAGAGCGGGTGGTCCTAAGTTGCATTAGGAAGCAGGCTGAGCAAGCCAAGTGTTCCTCCACTGCCTCTGTCTCAATTCCTGTCTCAAGGTTCCTGCCTGGAGCTCCTGCCCTGGATTCCCTTTGTGATGGGCTCTAGCTGTGAGCTGGAATGAGCCCTTCCCTTCCCATGCTGCTTTTGGTCATGGTGTTTATCATAGACAAGGGAACTAAGACAAATTCCAAGTCCCTAGAGCACTGCCTACCCACGCCGGGAGCACATTAAGCATCTGGTGAGTGAATGAGTGGGCGAGTGAGTGCTGAGATAATGAATGAATGGATTAATGGATGAGTGATGATATAATGAAAGAATGAATAGTGGTGAGATAACGAATAAATGATGAGATAATGAATGAATTATGAGATAATGAATGAATGAGTGGATGAGTGATGAGATATGAATGAACAAATGAGTGAATGAATGAGTGAATGATGAGATGATTAATGAATGAGTGATGGGAGCAGTCCGAGGCAAGGCTGGGTTCACAGCAGCCCCATCACCATCTACTCAAGGTTCCTACCCCATGTCTACCAGATAGGCCTGTGGTCACCTCCCTCCTGCAGAAGCAGAACCTAAGTCCCTGACTGTCCCTATCCTCAAGGGGCTTGTAGTGGGACACAGAGCAGCACTCCGTTCTTAAGAGAAATCTGCTGAAGAAAGGGAAAGCCTTGAAAGACAGTCTTCCTTTCCTGGGGCCACTTGTCTGTCAGCTCCACCATGGAGAGCTGTACCGAGCCCAGCCCAGCTTGTGGTATGAACATCCTCCACTTCACACCTGGGCACACTTGACTCCGAGGCCCTTCAGAGCTCCCAGGGAAAAGGGTTTGTGAACCCCCAGCACCCTGGCCTTACCTCTCAGGCCATGGCCTCCTCTGCCTCATGTGCCTGGTTTTACAACCTGACTCCTCAACTCCCCAGTGATGGTCAATCTTGATTGTCAGTTGGGTAGGCCCCAAACTGACTAAGAGACATACTTCTGGGAGAGTCCATGAGGACATTGCCAGACAGGGTCAGCTGAGGGCATAAGGCCCTCCCTCGGAGTGGGTGGTACAGCCCAAGCCAAGGCGCATATATACAAAGAAGTCTGAGGAGAATCCAGCGTTGCATGCCTGCCTTTAGTTCCTGCTGATGAGCGTGTATGCCACCAATGATGCGGCTTCTATCCCTTGCTGACTTCACCCGCCCCCGAGTTCAAGCACCTGGAGGTTGTGTGTGTGTGGGGGGGGGGCTTACTGGAGTTCTGTTCACCAGCTTTAACCGGTGTCAACCTGTCAAAGTGGGTACAGATGCAGGGAGAGAGCAGTCCGTGTCCCCCCACCCCCGCAGCACTGATGTCAGTGTGGACATCTTGAGAGCCATCTGGAATAGGATTCAAGCTCTGACCGGCATTTCTGGCGTTCGTACTATCTGGTAGAGAAGATGTTCCCCACCCCACCCCCGATCCAGGAGGGCTGGAGGAGGGCCAGTCATCTCTGGAGTTGCACTGGTCACCCCTAGCCCAGCCTCCCCACTGGCTGCTGTTGCCGGTGATTCAATACAAATGAGAAAGTGAAGACGGAGACTGAGCCAGGGACCCCGACAAGGGACAGAGTCCCACATAAACGGGCCCTTTGATCATTGCAGCGGTTTGTGCAGAGGCTTGTTAGCTCCCGGAAGATCAAACGGGGAAGATAATGAGCAATTTTCAGGTGGTCGGTGCAGCCTGCGAGGTGACAACCCAATTTAGTCGGCGTCTTAATCGCGTCAGAATCCCTGACTTGGCGCTGTTTGCGCATCTATTACTCCATTACGCCGAGCGCTCGGCCGGCTCTGGGCTCCTCCGTTCCAGTCTCTTCAAGTATTTATCTCCATGCAATTTAATTAAAGTCTAGTGTTTAATGACACAATGTGCGCTAATGATTTCTTGTTGGTTGTTGAGGGTGGCTATTTCCACCCCCTCCCTCCACCCTTTTGCAGCAAAGCGGAATGTCATTATGTCACCGAGCAAAGACTGGAACAAGGACAGGCTGGGTGATCTGATGATATGTGAGGTACAGAGGCTTCCGTGGAATGTCAGGGCATCCTTGATTTCTCCTGTGTCACCTGCGGGGAGTCCTTTCTCTGTGGGCTTACTGTGCGAAGAGGCCCCAGGAACCCAGGAGGACCGGTTGAATTCTGTTGTCGAACTGACCTGTGGTCATCTGATCCACCCACACAGCAGGAAGGCGGGACTGCGCCCAAAGGTAGCCAGGCATGGAGAAGGCAGTGCCTCTTTTCACGGGGCTGTGACAAAGTAAATAACAAAAGCAACCTTTTAAGGGAAGAGAGGCTTGCTTTGCACCTCTGTTCAAGGGTACATTATGGTGGGGAGGGGATGCAGGAGGAAACATAGGGTGGTGGCTTTCTCCTTATTCCCTTAGTCAGCCCAGCTCACAGCATGGCTCCACTCACCTTCAGAGTGGAGCCTCTTTCCTCCATTCAATCTAGAAACTTCCTCATAGGCAAGGCCAGAGGTTTGTTTGTCCAAGGTCATTCTAAACCCTGTCAAGTTGACAATGCTAAAGCCTTGCTCTGTGACCCAAACCTTTTGTGGTTTAGTTCTGAGCCCCTGGTAGTAAAGAACCTTCATGGTGAGAGGTGTCAGAGTGGAAAGTACCTTAGGGAACCCAGCTGTTGAAAAACAACCTCCTTTAGGCAGATTTTCTGCTCACAGTGTCAGAGGAAGAGCAGCCTGGAATGTCAACCGTATTCCCTTGGGAGGGTTGTTTTCTCCTTCCAGGTCTCAGTTTCCTCATCAAGGACTTATAAAATCCAATGTGGTCAGAAGGAACAACATAAGCACATCCCAAGCCTTCTCTGGCACACACAGCTGAGCCATGGAGGGACTCCTGCACGGTGGTTACCTCCTGTATTGATTGAGTGTGGCTGGGAAGGCTCTGCTGAGGTGACCAGAGGAGCCTCAAGTCAGCTGGCAGGAAAGAGCCACATGGTATAGGTTCTTCTCCAGATTGTTCCCAGGGGTGGCCCAACACAAGATGCATTTTGCAGGACACGGGGCAGGCAGAGTCAGGCTCANAGGAGAGGCTGCCGGTCTGGAAATCCAGGCTGCTGGGACACATCAGTTAGACAGTATAGGACGGAGGTCAAGCAAGGGCAAGGCAAGGAAGAACAGAGCTTTTCATGTCCTCGAGCAAGCACTTCACCAATCACACCTCATGCCCTTGGCTGAGGATGTAGTGCAGTTGGTAAGATACTTGTCTAGCATGGACAAGGACCTGGGTTCTATTCCCAGTACCACACAAAACCAGGTGTGAAGGTACATGCCTGCACTCCCATCACACAGGAAAGTCAGTTCAAGGTCATCCTTGCCTATGTTTTGAGTTAGAGGCTACACGAGACCCTATCTCAAAAACAAAAACAGAAAAGTCACATGTCGTACAAGGGCCAAGATTAGAATCTGACTTCATCAGGCAGATTAAATGAAACCACACTGCTAATATATGGGAAGTGGCTGATGGTTTCAGATTACTTCTGTAGCTAGGGGACCATGGCACCCACTCCAAATACAGTGTTTTCCATTGCAGAGGCCAGAGCTGGGTACAGAGCAAGTGCCAATCACTATTGGTTACAAAATGCCATCAGACTAACATATTTCTCTTTTGATTACCCTGGAGAGGTCGATGGTTTCCTCTCTGAAGGGTGTGTGGCACTGGACAGGGATGAGGAGTCTTGGGAACCTGCCCTGCCTTCTGTCTGTTCAGGAGAAGCAGCCCACAGTGAGTCCTTCCACAGAGGCTAGCAGCAGGTTCTAGAGACCTTTCTGTCTCTTTTAATCCCAGGTGGAAACAGGATTTATTCTGCCTCACAGTTTGAGGGTGCAGGTCCATCATGACAGGGAAGGCATGGCAGCCACAGTACAATGCAGCTGGTCATATGACACGTGCAGTCAGGACACAAAGGGACAAACAGCTAGTGCTCAACCCACTTTCCCATTTGTTTTCAATTGAGGACCAGAGAGCTCATGGGACGGCACCGCCTCCATTCAGGATGGATCTTCCCACTTAATGGGCCCAATCTAGAAACCCCCTCACAGGCATGCCCAGAGATTTGCCTCCTTAGCGATTTTAGGTCCTGTCAAGTTGGCACTGTTAACCTTCGTGATGCTCAAAAGCCCCCGGATCCAGGTTCACATCCTGGACCCTGCAGAGACTCAACAGGCAACGGCTGTAGAGAGTGTGGGAAGCAGACATGGGGGGCTTGGATCTAGAGGCTCTGGGACTTAGAGAAGCAGTACCTGAAAGACTCCACTGAGTTTCTTTAAGGAAACATATCTTCTGACACTCACTGCAGTATTCTTTCCTGTAACAAGCTGCTTTATTGGAGCAAACAAAGAGAGCCTTGCCCGCCTAGGAGCGAGGAGAGCTGTCAGGCACTGTTCAGGGAGACATGAAAGAGACAAGCAGAAGAAAAGCACGGGGAAGCTGAAGGTTAAGACGAGGCTGCCAGTCTGATGGGTCCTGCCTATGCCACCACTCCTCACTGCTTCTAGCTGAGGGCTGAGCTGATCACCACAGAGTGGGTGATGGAGCTGCCTCTGAGCCTGAGAAGTCACCCAACCACCATGATTCTATCATCCATCTATCTATCTATCTATCTATCTATCTATCTATCTATCTATCTATCTATTGGCTGATAAAATGGACACATTCCAGTCCCAACTCAGTTATTCTCAGGCTAGGACACTAGGCCCCCTGGTCACCCTCTAAGGGCCAGCTGCCCTGACCCAAAGACCTGGTCAGTCAAGACACCAACAGGATGCTTTAGCCCTCTTCTTCAGCTTTCTGTTCCTGTCTCTTAGTCTTGACTCCTTGCCCTTATCCTGTAGGAATAGGACCACTCAGTCGACCTGGGCTTCTGGTTTAGAGACTTTCCCATCTTTGTCTGGTCCCAAAGGACTCACTGGACAATCATAACCAGAAGATAACAGCCGCCAACATCTGGGAGGGGTCACTAAGGGCAAACCCTTCCAATCCTTCCCATACTTTCTAACAGCAAACTGGCCCAAAGCAAAGGAGCTCTTTGTCTCTCGGTCCTAGGTGACAAATGACTTTCTTTGTCCTGCCTCCTGGGTGATGCTGCTGAAGAAGCTGAGCTGAGGTTTTACAGATTGTTACAAGTTGTCAGCAGGAGGTATTCACAATGAGAAGGCTGCTTTCTTAAGGCCAGCTCCTGGAGGCAGAGGTGTTCCATTTAGAGAAAACATGATGTTCTGTTCCATTTTCTGTTGCTCTAACAAAATACCTGTGGCTGTATCATTATATAAAGAATTGAAGTTTACTAGCCAGACATGGTGCTGCATGCCTGCAATTCCAGCAGGAGAACTGTGAGTCTGGGACCAGTCTGGGCTACACTTCACGTATCTAGTGAAGACTCCATGGCTCATTTTCACACAGTGGGGCAAAGTTAGCAAGCCAGAGAGAGCTCACTTTGGGAAAAAAAAGGACAAAAACAAACAAACAAACAAAAAAACCCTGGGTCCTACAGAAACACACTGATCCAATAATCTACAATGGGTCAGTCCACCCACAGGGATAGTGCTTTGAGTGTCATCATGTCTCCATGGCTCTCTGACAATTCACCTACCAGTCCTGGTACAATGTGATTACTGAGGGGTGCTCTCACACTAGAACACCCAGAGCAAGTGTAACCCCATCCTGCCATGTTTGAGATGCCAGAGTGTGAGATACCCTTCACGACTATTCTGTCATCTCAAGGAGAGGGAAAGCCTAACACAGGCTCTTTGGAAAGTCAGGTTTGGCGCTGTAGGAATAATTCTCTGGGAAGAAACTGTTGGGAGTAAGGGAGGAGGTTTCCTCTGGGGAGCTCAGTTGCTCCTCATTTAATTCATTATTAAATTTCCCCCACCTCCACCACTCAAAGTCTGGGAGCTCCAGCCGGCTTTCAGAGGATGAGTGGCACTCAGGTAATCTGGGGTGGCTCCAGAGGTGAGGGCAGCATGGATGAGTGCGGCCCTGTGGGCCCTCAGGCCTGTTGACATCCAGTTCTTCCACTGATTAGCCAACAACCTTAGACAGCTGCCTGCCTCTCAGAGACTCTGTTTCCTCAACAGAGAATCCAAAGGCATGTGAATGACCATTCCTCAGCCCGGCTCTCTCTGAGCCTTAAGAAACAATGGCTGTTACAAATACAGAGCTTCTTGTGAACTTAAGACCCCAACACCCAGCCCCCACCCATGAGACACGGCTTAACAAAGGTCACATTTTGTTGTGGTAATGCTATATGCTGCCCACTGGTCACTGTGGTCATGGGTGTCAGTCTGTGGACCAGCTACACTTCTTTGTGTCAGGGCTCTAGGTTTGGGGTTCTGACTTCCCGTTAGGAGAGGGTCTACTCCATATGCCTCTCACCCCAAAACCAGGCAACTTGAGGGGCAGATCCTGTACACAGCAGAGGACAGACACTTTATACAGGATGAGAAGAAATAGCACAGGAATGATTGTGTGAGGTACTGGAGAGGGATCTCAGTGATCAAGCGACCATACTGTTCCTTCAGAGAGCCCGAGGTTAGTTACCAGCATCCATGTCCTCTATGGACACCTCAAGGGAATACACAAACACACACACACACACACACACACACATGTCAATAAAAATAGAGTCACTTTTTAAAAAGAGACAGAGATGATCATATGGGGGAGAGAGAGGACAACCTTGGGCATGGTTCATCAGGGACCACTCATCCTTCTGTTTGACAAAAGGTCTCCTAAGTAGACTAGGGTGGCCTGCAAGCCCCCGGGGATCCACCTGGCTGTGCCTCCCAGTGCTAGGATAAGAACTGCCCAGTCTTTTCCATGCGTGTGCTGGGGATGAAACTCAGGCTCTGGGCTGCACTGTAGGTGCTTTGCTTACTGAACTGTCCATCTTCCCAGCCCCCATAGAAATGACCTGTCCCCACCTCATAGCACCCAGGGGCCACCAGCAAAGTCAACAGTGCAGGCTCTGAGCAGCAAGGGCTCCCTGGAAAGCCACATGGCTAAGAAGAAGGCACGTCAGTGAGCAACTGGGGACACTAATGCCACCTAGTGCTAGCCAGGGCTGGACACCCAGGTCCTGCTCAAAGAACAGGCCTGGGTGAGATGTAGATGGTGGTGCTCACAAGGCCTGGCTGTAGTACTATTGTGTGCACAAGAAAGTGTGCATGTGTGTGTGTGGCGGGAGTGGGGGAGGAGTAGGCTGACCCAGCCACACAGAGTACTTCAGTGAGATTTTTCTCATTGTGAGAGAATATATTAAAAAAAAAACTTCAAGAACCATGGGGCTATAAAATACAAGGATCAAAACCCTCAGCCCAACAGTTACCAGTGAAATTGTAATTTTCCCATTTTATTGGCTTATATAATAAAAATCGCTGCACAGCTGATTAATTTTAATGTGGCATGGATGTCACTGAGGAAGGGATTCTGAGCTCTGGGGGCTCTCTGTATAATTCTATCCCTCACCTCTCGGTCCAAAGGTCCCTAAAGCCCTCTAGACCCCCACACTGCTTTGGTTGGAACCTAGCTGGGCTCTCATTTCGAGAGGATTGGGTAGGCTGCAGCTGCTGCTTGGGCCTGGTCTTGTCTCTCTGGTGGGCACTGAGGGGCGGCCTCAGGCACCTGAGCTTGTGTGGGCTGCAGGCCTGGTGCCTCTTGGCAGAATGTGGCCCGCTCACCAACACAGGATTTTAACCAGACCATGATACAATGGGAATGCCTCCTGATGACAGGGGAAGGAGAGGTTGGGAGTGAAAGGGGGGGTGGAATTCCTCCATGGCTGGCAGTTCTGGTGCAGAGGATACTGGTTAGGAATATATTTGTCTTTTGTTTTGTTTTAAACAGGGTCTCACTTTGCCACCCCAGGCAGGCCTCAAACTCATAGGGATCCTCTTTGTTGGCTTGCCAAGTATTGAGATTACTCATAGGTCTGGCTTCACACTGACAGAAGTTGAAGGCCATACCTGCCTGATCTCAGAAGTTTTAGGTTAAGGGCTGTGGTTTGGGGGAAGGTATACAAGTCTTTGGTCTAAAAGATATAATAATGTTCTGGAAGGGAGAAGAAACCTGGACAACATGAATAACAATGACATGACATAAGACCTCAGTGGCCCAACATGGCTGCACAACCTCTCTCATCTCACTTTTCCTCCCCCTCTCTGTTGCGCAGAGAGCTTTATGCCCCCTTTATGCCTGTGCTCATCCCAGGCCCTGGGCTGACTGACTGCCACTGTCCTTCTGCACCTCTGTCCAGCTGTGGAGGGCCTTGCACCTGTCCTCGGGGGCTGCAGCTGGGAGAAACACATGCCGCATTTCCCTAATGCCTCAGTGATCTAGAAACCACCACGGAACCAGGAAATGCAAGCTTGCTGTGTGAGTATGAGTAAGTAGTCCCAAAGCTAACTGCATCCTTCCTCTGGGCCACGTTTGTGCCTTCTGCCCCAGCCCAGCCTGCATCTGTGAGAGCTCCAACCAGCTGTGAGTGTGTTCATGCGTGTGTGCATGCGTGCGTGCGCATGTGTGTTCACACATGTGTGCAGGCGTGCGTGTGTGCGAGTGTGTGTGTATGCATGCGAGCGTGTATGCATACATGAGTGTGTGTATGCATTCATGCATATGGGTGTGAGTTTGCGTGCCTGTGCGTGCGTGCATACATGCGTGTGTGCACGTGTGCATGCGCGCGTGTGGCAGGGGTACGACAGGGAAGCACAGGCACAACCCACAGCTCTTCCTTCAAGAACAAATAGCTCCCTGACGTCTGCAGCCCATTACGGAGGTAATTCAGTCTCGGTAGTCTTTCTCATTATACAAGAAGTCGTGTTATTATTATTGTTTATCATTTATATGATATGACAAGCAGGCCCACCATCCTCATTGCTCCCCACAGGCCTGCTCTCGGTTCCACCACTCGCTCCCCCCACCTTGTCACCTGCTGCCTTGATGACCCTTCCTGCTGCCTCCACCTCCCATTCGAGTGGTCACAGCTGCTGGTGGGGGGATTCCTCCCCTCTGCTGTCACTGGGATGTCAGCAAAGACCGCTGAGCATCTGCACTGCCCACAGAGGGTCTTAAGCCCATGTGACCAGTTGCTAGGAAGCAGCAAGATGGACATGTTCATTTGTCCATCACAGGTAGGGAAACTGAGGCACAGGGATGAGGCTTGGATGACAGGACAGTACCCAGTTCACAAGTCAGAAGAGAGTTCTTGGGATCCAAGCATCCCTCTGGGAGCATGAAAGAATGGTGGGTGGATCTTGGTGGTGTGTGTGTGACTGGCTCCAGGAATGACCCCTGGGCTTGAGGACAGGCCCTGAGTTTGGACACCAACACTATCCACGTTGGTCCCATGCAAGGAAGCCCATCCCTCTCACTGACTTCTCTTTGTGGCTGGGGAATGGGGTTCATATCCCCCTCCCCGTTGCCTGCTGAAATAAATGGAATAATAAAGCAAATGTAAATAACAGCATTAAGCTTTTCCTCCTTCAGTGTCCCCTGGGAAGGGACTTGCAGTGGCTAGTTCTCTGAGTTTCACCTGTTCATCACATGCATGCTGTTTCGGGTCAGGTGTCCCTAAAGACACAGCAACTGAGTGTGTCGAAGTTCACCATCAAATAGATGGCCAGCCTCATGACGAGGCACCCTTGGGAGTTACTAAGTGTACCCCCGGGGTCCCCTTCCCTTAGCCAGTGGATGCAAGGCTCATGCCCCTGCACCACTGTTATGTGGAACATGGCGACAGAGAGACAGCCCGCATGCAGGAGATAGACCGGCATCAGGAGAGTGAATAATAATGGCAATTTCTTGTCAAGATGGAGGTCACGGAGACCAGTGGGTGGATGCGCTGGTGCAGAGCTGTGGGTCTTCCTGATCTGTTAATCAGGGGCTTTGCCAGGTGCCTGCCGAGTCCTGTCCTGCTCAGTCAGTCATTGCCAAGGTTTCTCTGGCAACTCCCATGGGAATCAAAAGATACCACCCCACACCTTGTTACCAGCCAGCCAGCCAGACAAACACACACATGCACACATACACCTGGACCCTCATCCCTTCCTGTGGGACTGTGAGGCCCCCTTTTAAAACTCTCATATATAGAAAAGCTAGGCCTGATGACACATGCCTATCATCCCAGCACTCTGGCTGGGGCAGGAAGATCTTGAATTGGAGGCCAGCCTGGATTACTTAATCAGATCTCACCTCAAAAAAACAAAATTACATAAATAAATAAAATCCTGCTACTGCAGACCCTGGATTCAACCTGTTCTCCACCTTGGAAGGGGACAGACAGTAAGGTAAGCATGCACAAAATTATCATTAGAAACTTTGTGCCCACATCCCTGGCCAGGGAGGCCAGCAGAACCCAGCTCACCTAAAGGGGCAGTCAGAGAGGGTTTCTTTGGGAGGTGAGTTGATGTGGTGTCCCCATATTCACCCTCAATCTGACTGGATTTAGAACCACTTAGGAGATACACCTGTGTCTGTGTCTATGAGGGTGTTTCCCAGAACTGAGGGATGACATAACTTGAATGTGAGTGGCACCATCCCATGGACTGGGGACCTGGTCTGAATGAAAAGGAGTAAACAAGATGAGTGCCAGCATTCATCTCTGTCTGTTTCTCAATTACGTGACTGGCTACCTCATCCTCCTGCTGTGATACTTCCTGTCATGATGAACTGTGAACCCTCAAACTGTGAGCCAGAGCTCCCACTCCTGCTGTGATGCCTTCCTGCTTTGATGAACTGTGCACCCTCAAACTGAGAGCCAGAGCTCACACTCCTGCTGTGATGCCTTCCTGCTGTGATGAACTGTGCACCCTCAAACTGTGAGCCAAAGCTCACACTCCTGCTATGATACCTTCCTGCCATGATGGACTGTGCACTCTCAAACTATGAGCCAGAGCTCACATTCCTGCTGTGATGCCTTCCTGCTATGATGAACTGTGCACTCTCAAACTGTGAGCCAAAGCTCACACTCCTGCTGTGATACCTCCCTGCCGTGATGGACTGTGTACTCTCAAACTGTGAGCCAGAACTTTCTTAAGTGGCTTTATTAGGTATTTTGTCACAACACTGAGAAAAGTAATTAGTATCCCAAGTTTCTCAGGTTCCTGCTATGATCTTTCTCTCTCACACACTCATTCCCCATGCTCCCCCACCCCTCAGTGTAACCAACTCTTTTTTGCCCAGTGTATGTGACTTTCTTATAAAAAAAATCTGATAAGAAAAACTTCCTTCTTGAATTCTCCCAACAGATCCAGGTGACATCTATCTCTCCAGGGGCTCCTGTGAAATTTATTTATTTATTTACTATACAGTGTTCTGCCTACATGTATGCTTGCAGACCAAAAGAGGGCAACAAATCTCATTACAGGTGGTTGTGAGTCACCATCTGGTTGCTGGGAATTGAACTCAAGACCTTTGGAAGAGCTGCCAGTGCTCTTGACCACTGAGCTATCTCTCCAACCCCTCCTGTGAAGTCTTTAGTGGCATCAGAAATATTCTCTGCCATCTTAAGCACTGGCTAAAGACTGTTGGAGGCAGAATACTAAGGCTTAAAAGACGGATCTTCCCCAACAATCTGTTCCAAGTAGACCTGGCACCCAGTGCCAGCAACTATAACCTCTCTTCTCTCAACCTGAATGGCCCAAGTGGTTTGAATAAGAATGGTTCCATAAGTTCATATGATTGAATGCTCAGTACCCAGTTAGTGGATCTGCTTGGGGAAGATTAGGAGGTGTGGCCTTTTTGGAGGAGGTTTGTCACTGGGGTGGGTTTTGAGGTTTCAAAAGTCCATGCCTGGCCCAGACTTTCTCATTTTGCCTACTGCCTGTGGGTCAGATTGGAAGCTCTTAGCCCCACCACCATGCCTGTCTGCCTGCTGCCATGGTCCCCACTGTGATGATCATGGACTCACTCTCTGAAGCTATAAGCAAGCCTCCATTAAATGCTTTCTTCTGTAAGGTACCTTGGTCATGATTTCTCTTCACAATAATAGCACAAACTATGGCAGCTGGCTTATGGCTCCACACTTCTGACAGTGCCACTTTATCTCTTAGGGTCTCAGTTGCAGTTGCCATCACCCCCACCCTCATCCTTATAACATTGTCCTCTTTTCTCACTATACCCCCAAGTTGACAATCCATGTCAGTTGTATGGAAAATCCTCTGGCTCTAACAAGTTGACCACATGATTATGGGCCAGGTAAGTGAGTGGCATATATCTGGTCCTCTGCCATATTCTGGCTGACTGATCAGATCATGGCCTTTGGAGGAGCTGCTCTCCTGACCACAGGATACTGACACTTTATCCTCTACCCTAACTATATTCCTGGGTCTTCTTCCCTTCTGGCTTCTTGAGGAAGGCCTGTGGCTTTTCATCTGCTCCCCAGTTGGAGGCTCCCAGCCTGGGACACACAGACACTGGGTGAAGAGTCTGTCTATTTCTCCTCCTCCCTCTGCCCAGCTGGAGTATGGAACATCTGCCCCCATAGCAGGTAAGAGCTGGGCTCAGGGTTCTTGGCATCCTGTCACCCAGTTGCCTCCATGCCTGGTCTCACAAGGGTGACTGGTAATTTGTCCAATGGCCATAGACACTCTCCTCTACTGTCTTGTCACTGGGAGGTCACATTACAGGGTATCCAGGGGACATGACTGCTGTGTCTGGGTGACCCAGGTTCTGAATCTTTCTCTGTACTTGATCCCTCCCTTCTATATGCCAAGACTACTCTAGGCCAGTCCCACCCAAGTGGTGTCATCTAGACCAGTCCCACCCAACTGACATCATTATCCTACCAGGAAATCTCTCAAGATCAGATGCTCTTTCCACTGAGTGCTGACACAACCCAGGAGCACAACTAAACTCCCAGAGCAGGTGTTATGTCTTGGCAGGGCTATTGGTCACCCATGGTCATCCAGGGCATCCATCCTGGAGAGAACTGCAGGCAAGCAGGGCCGGATGCTGTCCCAGGGAACCTGAATAGAATCGGGAAGGGAGGGGAACACACACAGTCACCACTGGTCATGATAACAGCTACAAAGGCAGAAGGGAGGAGAGTGATCAGGAGCCAGAGGCAGGGACAGATGGGATAGGTAAAGAACTATCTCCACTGGGGACCTCAGTTCCAGTCTGAAGGATGAAACCCTGAGGTGAGATATTGTCAGGACAGTGCTTGAGGCCCCGGTGGGAAGTGAGGAAGAGAAAGGGTAGGGGTGCGGCAGACTTGCACTTCACCCAGCGTGGGCTGTGGCATTCCTGCTTGCCACTGTGAGGGCAGAGTGCAGGAAGCTTGTGATGGTACTATTCGGAGGTGTGGCCTTGTTGGAGAAGGACTTGTTGGAGGATGTGTGTCACTGTGAAGGTGAGTTCTGAAGTCTAACATATGTGCTCAAGCCATGCCCAGTGAGAGTTCACGTCCTGTTGCCTCCTAAAAAGCTGTAGGCCTCTCGGCTCCAGCACTATGTCTGCCCGCTTGTCACCATGTCCCACCGTGATGATAACGGACTACACCTCGGAAACTGTAAGCCACCCCATTAAATGTTTTCCTTTAGAAGAGTTGCTGTGGTCATGCTGTCTCTTCTCAGCAATAGAAACCCTAACTAAGACAGCCAAAGCCTGGGATGAGTCTCACGCCAGCACTGGGGCTGCTGGACGCCTGATGTATCTAGGACTGCGAGAGGTTTGCTGGCCAGCATGGATGGTTCCATGATGTTTCCATTCTGTTAGGATATGATTCAGCCTGCCAGGATGCTGCTGGGCCTGTCCCTTGGAGGTCAGGCCTTCTGCCTTTCAGAGGTGGCTGCTGGCCTCTGCCCACCTCTCCCTTGTGCCTTACTAGTCTACCCTGCCAGTTGGTGATCCCTTCTGGGGTCCCACCCGCTACCATTGCTGGTCAGGCAGACAGTGTCTTCTTATAGAAGATTCCTGCCATTGCTGGGGAGGGGGGCATATTTCAATGAAAATGTGTCTTTCAAAGGATAGAACCCTGGCCTGGATCTCCCTCAGTCTTCCAGCTCTGTGCCAAAGGATAAATCTCTCTGCTGCTCGAGATTATGTTTTCTTGGCTGAAAAATGGGTGTTTTGAGGACCATGTTGGTGCCCCATCTCTATCTAATACAACACGGAAAGCAGGCAGAGCCCAGGCTGGGCAGGAGAAGCCCAGTGGGAGAAGTTGGCAACTCTTTATAAGGCAGAATGGCTCAGAAGTCAATTTGAACTCCCAGCCCATCCACTGCCAACCCAAGAGGCAGAGAAGCTGATGGGGAGAGCCGGGTCTTAATTGCTGTGGGAGGGACAGGGAGCGAGAGGAGGTCTCTCCATCCTTGGCAGGTCTTTAATGAAGCTTTTAGTGTGTTTTTAAAAAAATAAATGAAGAGAAAAATTTTGAAAGCCCTTTTAAAGACTTTGGCAGGTCTGATTAGTGATTTTGAAAGCCTTAAGTTTCTGCTTAATTGGCCAACCCCCTCAACAGCTGGTGAGCAAAGTCAGCCTTCCCATTCTGCAAGCATTTTCCTTGGTGGCCCCACCCACTGACTCCAGTCACGCTGACCCCACCCACCTCCTGAGCTGCCCCATGAATGCAGCCATGCCTATCAGTCAGATGGATATGGAAAATTTCAGGGCATTACTGGCCTCTTGTGGAACTCTTTCCTCCTTGTGGAAGAGGATCCGAGAGGAACAATAGAATGGATTTGGAGGTGTGGAGTCAGGGGGACAGGAGACCTCCCTCATACAGTGAGGTCCTCTTGGGAATGATCTGATTACATGGCCTCATCTCAGACCTCATCACTGGGAGAGATTCTCTGTGGCATTCTAAGAGCCTGGGCTTGGGGCTGGCAGATCTGGAGTCAATTCCTGAGAGAATCCCCTTTCACAGGTGAAGCTTTTACAATCAAGGACTTCTCTGGACTCAGTCTCAATGTCTATAAATTGGGGACAATTAGACCCACTTCACAGGGCTGTTAGCAGCTACTGTCTAGTAGGCAAAGTGCCCAGTCTAAGGTAAGTGGCCCTCCCCTTCAGCTTCTCAACATTACTCTTTTCTCCTTCTACCAGGAACCACGCAAAATGTCAATCTCACAAGGAGGGGAGGGAAAGCCTCGGAGAGAATGCGCATGGAGAGATGAAAGCTTTGGAGAAACAGTGTGTTGTGAGTCTCCAATGAGATATGGGGACCTCAGCAATTCCGGGATGACACGGACCATGGTAACACAGGTAGAGTGCATACCAAATAGTTGATTGTGTTATGCTATGTTCTAAGCATGCCCACAGTTGGACAAGTGCTCCCTTATTTGGGTCAAAACAACAGCCGAGGGAACTGGATGGAGAGCAAGCATCAGGGTGGGGAGATGGACTCCCTATTGCGCCAAGTGGGAGGAGTTCTGGGAAGCCCAGTGGAGAGGGACAGGATGCAGGCAGATGTGTTCTCTAGACACCTGACTTGTGACCCTGGAGGTGCTAAGGGTGATGGCTGATCTCATCTAGATGACCAGAGCCCCTGAAAGCGTGGTTTGGGTTAAACAAAGGCAGGCAAGGAGAAGGAGCCTGAAGTCAGAGCCAACCATCTAGGAGAACTATTTATTTACTACCCAGTCTGCCAAACTACTGTCCTTGGTACTGAAAATGCAATGGCCTTGCAAAACCAGCAAGAGCCTAGAGGCAGGGCCCACAGAGTACTGGCTGCTGATTACAATAGTCCACTGAGGTGAGGAGCCTGGAGTGTGTGTGGGGGTCATTGAGTGGCTTCATAGTGACCATGGCTGGAGGTGACTGTGGCTGGGAGGGACTGTTCCTGGGGGTGGTTGTGGCTGGGGGGCGACCTTGGCAGGAGGCCTCTTCTGCTCAGGGACTGGGGTCCAGGTACACACCAGTCTTTGGGGGCAAGGAGTGAAGAGATGGAGGAATGTACATCCTCCATAGAGGAATCTGTCAATCTTTTCCTTCTAGTCCCAGTGCAGCCCCCAAACTGTTCCTCCTCTTGGCCACAGTCATTGGTTTGTGTGATGATCATGCGATCCAAGCTGGCCAAAAGGCATCCAGGAAAGCGGGTACCTGACATGAGTGAGTGACCACTGGAGAGAAGGGATGCTTTATGCTGGGGTCTGAGTAACAGATGTCCACAGGTTTGCATTCTGGGGCATCAGGGAAGTGAGCGCCCTTCACAATGGACAAATCCATGCTGTGTTCATCTGGCAGCAATCCTGGTGGTGATAAAGACATCAAGTCTTACCGAAGGGATCAGGTCATTGAGGTGTGGCCTTCAATGTATGCCTCTCTGCTTCCTGGACATAGGGAGGTGAGCAGCCTCCACCATACACTTCTGCCCTTCATGTTCTGCCTCACCTCAGCTGGACATCAATGGATGCTGCAACCTGGGACAGATCCTCTGAAGCCATGAGCCCAAGCAGATTCTTCCTCCTTTTAAAGTGGTCCTCTCGTGTATGCATCCCACCATGCTTTCTCGTCGGGAGGTCAGGGGCAAGCTTGGGGAACTGGCAGCCATCTTGCTACCATGAAGAAAGAGCAGGAGACAAAGTTCATACAGAGGAAAGCAGAGCCAAAGGATGGAGACAAATAGTTTTCAATGCCCATTAGGAACTAATCATAGAAATGTACATATGTCTGTTATCAGTATTTTCAGAGATGCCTTGATCCAACCAGACCTGAAGCCGTCACCCAAATGTATGTGTTTATCAAATCACACGTCTAGATGGCTCCTTAGGGTACTTTAATCTTTTCCTGCCACTTGCCCTCAAATGAATTCTCTATGGGGAGGGCCTGTGCTTACCGAGATCTCTCCCTCTTCTGGGAAAGCTCTCATGACCTAGCGGAGGGAACAAGGAGGCCACAAGCATGTTGAGGAGTCTTTTGAGCCTTGGTGTGGGGGCCCCTGAGCTAAGCTCTCCCTAGAGACACTGGGAGCCACGGGTGCTCTGTCTGTGTAACCTTAACAGGATTCGATATGTCAGGGAAGGAGACAGGCAAATGGGCCTCATCCCACCACAGTCTTGGTGGGCTTAGTGGGCTTGTTGTCCCCTCCCCCACCTGAGCCCCATCTTACCAGGTGCATTGAGCCCGGCTGCCCCAGGAGAGAGAAGGCTGCAACCTCATCATCATCATCATTACCAGTTCATAAGAAAAAAAAACCCCAAACTTCAGAGATTAGTAGAGTCTCCCAGCAAGGACACGCGGATGGCTCCCCTGTAGAGTTCTGCCAGGTTATGGGAGCTGAACAATAATGCTCATTTGCAACCAACCAGTGCCCTTCTTCAGAGGGTGAGTCACAGGAACTTGGTACAGGAGAGCAATCATGTCCTGCCTTAGACTCAGTGGGAAAGGCATAGCTCAGACCTGCCAAAGTTAGGGGGAGCCATGGGAGAAAAGCCAGCACCCCAGCCAGCAAGCATGCCCATGTCTCTCCTCCAGCATCCAGCCTCAGCAGACCTGGGGTAAGGGGGGTGGTGAGGCCCATGCTGGCCTCTTCATCACCCTGTGACTTCTCTATTGTCTCTAGGTGACCGCACAGCCTCTGGGGGAGTCTGAGGTGGGATCAGGGCTAGACTGAGAGACCTATGACTGTCCCACCTCACCCAGGAGTCCAAACTGGCTTCTTGGCACCCTGGTGGAAAGCCACTAGAGAGCCTCACGGTGGCATCTGTTGTTGCTGGTGTCCCAGCCCCTTATGTATCTCATGGAGTGGCAGGTTGACCTTCCATCTCCCGGGTTCCCCTGAAGCTAGCATCCAGAAGCAAATATGGAATCTACCCATAATAGTAATATCTTACCTCTGAAGGCTGTGGGGTTCCCCAGGGTTCCCAGGGTTAAGCACTTCTGTAGTAGGCTAGATGTTTAACTGTCTTCTAAGTTCACATGTTAAAGGCTTGTTGTCATCCTGGGCCCTTAGGAGGAGGGAGTTCATAGAATTTTGGGACATCGGTGGAAGTTGACCCACACAATCTGCCGCCCCTGAACATGAACCATCTGTGGACCTAGGGGCTGACCATCCCCTTCAGGAAACTGTTTGCCTTGAGCACTTTGAACATTATGCTGTCCTTAGACACAAGCCTATGTGTGGACCAGAACATCTAAAGGTGCTGTTCTGATTCTAGGGACCAGCATTCTCTGTCACGTGATTCTGTGACAGGAACAAGGTTTGTTGCCCTTTGCCTACCCTTTCTCTGCTGAAAATGTGGCTTGGTCACCTAAAACCACTCCTGTGTTGCCACTTCTCACCTCAGAGAGGTGGCCCCGGGCCTGCAGCCTGGAACAGACATACAGACAGGCTGAACTGGGACAAGGCTGTCCACTGTTCTACACCATCGGGAGATGGGCAGTGGGAAGGTAGGCTCTCAGAGCCTGGTCCAGACAGGCACAAATGGAAAGATGGGGGGTGATGATCATCCTGTTCCTGCCCTTCACTCCCTTTCATCAGCAATGCTTGCTGCCCATAACAGGGCAGTGGCTCAGATCACCAGCCTTGCATTCCTGGGGGTCAGCAGCAGGTGACACAGAGGACAAGGGCACATTATCTCTCCCCAACTAGACCAGCAGGACATGGGGAATGACAGACACTCAGGAAAGATCTAGAGATAAGTGGGTTTGAGGTACAGACCCACCTGTGAGGTGCCCACATCTACCCAGGGCATCGCTTCAGAAACATGACTGTTTTCTCCACCCCTGAGGGCTCCGGAATCCCATCATGCCTGTGGCCCTGCCCCAACCACCTCTGGTCTTGGCAGAGGCCACTAGGGTACAGTGGAGCAGTGCCACAGCAAGGTCACTGGTCAGGAAACCTGATTTTAAGTCTCTCTTCTTCTCACCCACTTGTAGCAATGGGTTCTGGCAAACTCTCCAGCAGCCATGGGCTATCAGCAGCTGCAGAATTAGCACAGCATCACCCCCATCATTCAACATGGTCACTGGCTTGTTCTGAAAGACACTAGGAAACCTGCAGAGATAGGAAACAAGGAATATGGTGGCAGTCCTTGCTGGCTGCTATTTCCAGTGCCACTTGGTCCCACACTGTGTCCCCTGGGCCATGCCCACTCCATGATCTCAACCCCACCCCTGCTGGGCCCTCCAGTCCTTCTCCCAGCATCTGGTGTTTCCATGACACCCTTGGCTGGGGAGCTAATTTTAATGAGCAAGATTGATTAACACGCAATTACTAATTTTCTTCCCTGTCCCTTTTGTCTTTTAGAAATGGAAACAAAGGACATTCTGGAACTCGAGTCAAACATTTACCAAATTAATTCTCAAGAAAGTGTTTGAGATTCCAGGGGCTGGTGGCTATTTTTTCTTTTTCTTCTTTCTTAACTATACCACATCAGAAAGTAATTGCCTGATTAAGGGACACAGAGCTCAGAGAGTGACACATTTTTTAAAATTAGAACACCCCTGCCAACAGACATATACACGGCGGGTTGTCTCTTCCTCAAGCAACTCGACTCTAAAGGAGAAGCTGCAGAAGCAGGAGGAAGGAGAAGGCAAGGCAGAAAGGACAAAGCAAAGACCTCCATCCTGACCTCCAAAGCCCCAGCTGCTCTCTGACACATGTACCTTCATTTGTGCAAACCAGGACTCTTGGGAAGATGTCAGTGCCAACCCTGGGAGTGGGAAGCATACCTCAGGCAGGACAGAAGGAGTACAGGGGTCGCTAAGACCTGGATGCCACTCTCCAAGCCAGAAGACACAGTACACAAAGAAATAACCAAGTGACCATAGAGATAGGGATTATGGGGGTAGAAGGGGCAGTGAGTTGCCACTGTTCCTATTCTACCATGTGACAGCCATCAGCATGTGCTCCCCATCAGCCTTCAAACGCCTTTCTATGTTTCCTGTATCCTAGACCTCATTAAGATGGCTCTTTTGCACCAAAAAAAAAACTTTAATGAACGGAAGAGGTTGCACCGCTCCCTCCAGGCCATTGTCCATCCAGCTTCTGTGTCAACACTGGTAGCCACTGGAGTGTTCTTTTCTGTTTGTTGATTTCTTTGTGTGTGGCCTCTAAGTTACAAGGGCCATACCAGCTGCCTTGTTCTGTCCTCCCATTCAGAGCAGACCTGGCATGTATTTGTCCATAGAGAACATTTTGTGGTGAAAGGATGGATGGGTGGGCAGATAGAAAGGTGAGTGGAGGCGTGAAGAGTGGATAAGTGAATGATGGGTGGATGGGTGGGCCAATGAGAAGGTGGATGGATGGGTGTATAGGCAGATGGATGGATGGAAAGGTAGATGGATGAAGAGTGGATAGATGATGGGTGGATGGGTGAATGGGTGGTGCATGGATGGATGGATGGAGAGATGAATAAATGGGTAATTGGTGGATGACAGTTAAATGAGGAGGGGGTAAGTGGGTAGAGGGACAGATTGGTGAATGAGTGGGTGAAGAGTGGCTGGCTGGATGGAGAAATAGATGAAGAAGTGGACAGAAAAGTGGATGATGGGTAGATAACAGGTAGGTTGGTGGGTGGATGGGTAGATGGATGGGCGGAGAGGTGGGTGGATGATGGGTAGATGGGAAGGAGGGTGGGTAGATGGATGGATGATGGGTAAAAGGACAAATGGGTTGATGAATGAGCAGATGGATGGATGGGAGAATAAGTGGGTAGATAAGTAGATGATGGGTAGACTGGCAGGTGGCTGGGTGGATGGACAGATAGATGGATGAATGGACAGATGGATGTGTGGCTAAGTGGATAGATGATGGGTAGAAGGGCAGATAGGTGAGTGGGTAGATGGATGGATGATGGTTAGAAGGACAGATGGTGGGCGGATGGGTGGCTAGGCCGGCACATGGTTAGTTAATTGAAGTGTAACTCCCTACTCATGGTCCCTCAAAGGGTGCTATTTTCTTCTTGGGGCTCATGTCTTTAGACTGCTCCAGTCACAGGTTAGAGGGAATGTGGATCAGACTGGATGCCCATGAAAAGGGCGCCATGATCTTGACAATGAACCATGCTGATCACCTCTTTAAGGGCCTCCTGAGACTTTTTTTTTTTTTTGAAAATCTGGGAGACCTCACCTACATTTGTCCTCATGAGACTTTAAAATTAACCCCAAGAAGTTGGTCATAAGGATCTTGGGGCTGTGAGTCTATCCATTTGCATTCTATACAGACAAAGGCAGAAATCGATCCATGGTGTCAGGGCCTGGGAGGACAGGGACCGGAGGGTGACAGCTAAGTAGTGCAGAGTATATTTTTGGAGGATTGAAATCTTCTAAAACTGACTGTGGCAATGGTTTCCCAACTTGGTGAATATACTAAAAATTACTGAGTTGTAAATATATAAAAGTTAAAAATTAAAATGTCAGCCTGGCTTAATGAGCTAGAAATGAGTGATTAGGGCTGTGAGCCTGGAAGCTGTTTCCAGCCAGTGCCATTGTCCTCATGTGAGCAACCAGGGGCCTTTGGAGGCAAAAGAAAGGACTGAGGGTCGAGTTCAGGTCCCGTGCCCTTCTCCTGAGAGCTGGGATGATGAAACAGGTCCAGCTCTTGGCCTCCTTGACAAAGTGCATCCCTCCTTGCCACTCTGTTCTCAAGGCTAATTTGCAATTCTCTGTGATGGGAAAAATGTCTCCTGTCTGGCCAAGCTCCAAGCTAGCCTCTCTTCAAGAAGGGGAGGTCTGTCTCAAAACCATCTGCTAACACCACAGGCTGACAATAACCACCCCTTCCCAGCTCCTCCCATGGGAAAGACTCTGCCCCCAGACCTTTCTGTGGGCTCATCCCTCCCCACAGACAATCCAGATGTGGTTGTCTGTCCACTACAATGTAATAGACAAAGATAGAATATTCCAGGCTAGGAAGACAGCTCTGTGGATAAAGCTCTTGATGTGTAAGCAATAGGTCCTGAGTTCAGATCCCCAACACATACATAAAACTGGTTTGGTGGTATGTACCTGCAAGCCCAGAGCTGGGAGAGACTGGGGACAGGAGGGTGCCAAAAACTTGTTACCAGCCAGCCTTGATAAAATTGCAGACTCCAGGTTCAGTGAGAGACCCTGTCTCAAATATTAAAGTCACAAGAGATGCAGGAAGTCACTTAATGTCATCCTTTGGCTTCCACATGCATGTGCACAGATACACATGGCTTACCCTGCAATACACACATCCATCCATACACATCCACACACACACACACACACACACACACTAAAATAAGTGTAGTATATCCTGCCCATGTCCCAGATTGAGCTCAACAGTTGTGTTAGTGTCTATAGAGAGTCTCCAGAGAGGGCTACCCAGAGGGAAAGACACACCCCAAGTGTCCACAGTACACAGTGGACTGGGGGCTCAGTGGAAGGAAATAAAAGGGAGAAAGGAAATAGGTCCCCAGGAAGCTTGCTCCCCCTGGCTACTCTGCTCCAGTATGCTGGATCTATGAGCTTCAAGCAGTACTGGGGTGTGGCAGGGTGGGGTTGGGTCTGTTGTCTCTCCTGATACCCTGGAGCAGGTGACAGATAGGTAAACTGAAGTGACCTGCCCTCCATCTTTGCCCTTCACCCAGGCTGGAGTGAACTGAGCACAGGGGACTTACATGTTCCCTCTCACAAGGAGTTGGGGGAGGAATACATCGAGACACCTCCAGGGTTACCAGAGTTCTGGGGCCTCCCACTTTCCACAGAATCGTTTTTGCAGCCCTGCATGTAACTACTGTGGCCACCACTATAAGGAAGTTACCAGAGTCATCTCAGGAACTGAGACAGGCACAGCACACACATGAGCCCATGATGTCTTCTTCCATCAAAGAGGGTCATTCAATAACTAGTAAAGATGGGGAAACCAAGGTTTAAATAAAACTCCTCACACTCAGATTCAAATCCAGAGAGCTGGATCCCAAAGCCTGCCTCTGCCTACAGTGCTCCCACAGCACCGCTGGATCACTGGCTGGCTCTGCAGTGCCCCAACAGCACTGCTGGATTATTGGCTGGCTCTGCAGTGCCCCAACAGTACTGCTGGATTACTGGCTGGCTCTGCAGTGCCCCCACAGCACCACTGGCTCACTGGATGGCTCTGCAGTGCCCCCACAGCACCACTGGCTCACTGGATGGCTCTGCAGTG